>JABUQX010079636.1:12500-30000 GCA_015478945.1 Trachelipus rathkii
GGATACTAGCAAATTATATGATTAGGATGATGGACCATTTTAGCTAGAGTTATATTTCACAGATGCAAATTAAAGGAAACAGAGAGAGTTTCCTCTTATTACTGATAATGTATTTAATTATCGCTTATATTATTATGATTCGTATTTAATACTTGATAAAAGATGGCACCGGTTAGATAAGTAATTTTCTTAAAACTTCCTATATTTTTATAGGCAATTAAATTCTTCCGTAATCTAAATTTGATGCTACAGCAAGCAGGTGAATGATAGAGCTGGACATAATTATATATTTATCTATTATATTATTTAAGATCATGAAGTTAAAGGCTCATCTTCTTAATAAATTTTACTATAATATGTCAAATTTCAATAATATAACTAACCAATAGAACAATATATATAATTTATTTACCTCCAAGTGATTACGACTTGAATATTGATTCTTTCAAATATTTTCATGGAATTCAGGATTAAAAAGGACGATATAATATAGAATCTTTTTTAAATATAATGTAAAAAAAAAGCAACACGCGGCTTACCAGGTTTTAAGATAGATATCTTGCCATTCATTAGCATTTTATATTTCGACTTTCCTTAGGGCAAAAAGAATGTTAACAGCAAAAGAATAGATTATACGCTTAATTTACTTGACCTAGCGACTGTGCTGGTGTTTAATTTGTGGGGCATTCACTTTTGTCATGTGTTATTGCAATTTACACACTCTAAAATGGAGTTGGATATATCTCTCGATGCCACATAAGTTTGTATACATTAATTGAAATATCTAAATTATTTTCACAATATGTAATGCATATATATAGTTGCAATGTGAATAGGTGAGGAGTAAGTTTAGGGAGGGTCTGATATAATATGTTAGTTTATTGATATTTACTGATTTATACAAAATTAAGGATTTACTTATATATTATATAATACATGCATTTAAGTATATAAAATCTAAATCAAAATAACTAAAATTTAACAGTTACATAAATAGTAAAATATTATGAATTATATTTATTATTTTAATATCGTTAATAAATTATAGATAACTTATTCAAGTAACTTTGATGATTTTACTGATTTTAGGATATGTAATAAAACTTTTTATTTGTTATGTTTATAGTAAGTATTATTTAATTATTACGTTATTGGTTCCTGTATGATATATTATATATTAATTTTATTAAGAATCATAGGTTATTATTATTAAAATATTTTAATGTATATACTATATTTATTTAAATAAGCTTTATTATTAATTTCTTTTATAATGTATTGTGTGTAAAATTAAATATTTTTCATTAATGTATAAGAGAATATATATGCTTTAGTAGTAAAATTAGTATTATAATATGATAATATTAAGGTTTACGTTTTGTTAATATATGCAATTATGTCTGAAAGTCTACGAACTATTTTTTATACTTAGGTGTTTTTATATAATTTGTATTTCAACAACTAAAATTATTTTAAAATTATATTTCTTTACTACCTGGTTATTATATAGTTTACGTTAGGAGTTAGGTTAATTGTTCATAACCCTATTTTACCGTATATTTATGGTATTCCAAAATTACATAAATTGAGCGACGCCCAAATTTAATTATTTATGTTTTTTAGCTTTATTAAATATGCACAATAAATAAACAAAATTAACTGGCTGATTTCCGCTTCCCAGCAGAATTGTAGGGTATAATTTTGACCCGCTCAAGGGTGCTAATTTTTAATAAAGATTACTCGTACATTATTGTGAGACTCTTAAGCTCTATTATGGCTTATTTTCAAGGAATTTCCTAGTTCTAATAATTTCAAGATATATTACACAAATTAAAATTATATCTATATATATATAGTAACTTAAATTAATTCATTATATTTATATTAGTTATTAATATTATGATTTAAAGATTATTACAATTATTGTAAATATGTTTAGTATAAGATATTGCTTAGAAAAAGTCCTGACAATAGGTCAATAATTTTTGTCAGGAGGTGCCTGGCTTAGTTTTATTTAAAACTGTTGCTTATTAGATTATATGGATTAATTAACTTATCAGTATTAATGTTAGTATCGTTAATTTATTATTTCATTATATATTATTATATATATTCGTAAAACAAATTATCACGTTATGGTTTGTCGGTTATTTATGTACAATTTTAAAATTATTTTTTTTAGTAATCAAGATTACTGTTATGAAATATTGCCTCCTCAATTTATGTTAGTAAACCATCTGATTTATTTACGATATTTGTATTATGATCAAATTAATATAATATTTTTAACAGCGAAATCAAATAATTGGATTTATATTGATTTTATATCAGAAAATTGAAATCTTAAATAAATACATTTTAGAGTGTTAAACGTTCGCTGGTAAGCGTGTATAAATTATCATATCGGATCATCAATTTTGAAATCATAAATTTTACATAATTGATAATAGGTAAGTATTAATGAATTTAAAAGAATACGAAGTATTTTTATACGTATTTTTATTTTGTACAAGAACTATGTGCTATAGTATTTTAATATTGTTTGAGCAAAAAGCAAAAGAGGTCTTGAAACTTTGTTAATTAAATATTGATTAGTAAAAGTTATTATTTCATTATATATTAATTATTGCGTAAAGGTGTGTATTAAAGGTTTTGATTTAAATTTGTAACATTATTAATATATATATATATAATTTAATTTGAAATGGTTATTTATTATAAAGAAACATTTAAAAATTTCATTTCTCTTTTTATGATATTAACATTTTTGGACCTTTCAAGATTGATATAATTTAGAGGATTATAAGAGAGGTATTTAGACTTTATATATTATAGTGAATAATAACTTATATTTAGTTGTAAATGGTCAATTTAATATTCGATAATGGTTTAGTATTAATAAAAGTAAAAGTTATTATTATTATGATAATATTAGTTTGATCACTAGAATTTAAATGATTATTAACTTATTGTATAATAAATGTGACTTATGAATATCAATTTTAGATATCTTAATATAGATTCAGAAAGGTCTAATAGTGAACTGGGATGATATAGGTAAGGGTGACGTTAGGGAGGGTACGGGGGCTTTGAGTTTGAGCTGGCAGTCTTTAGATAGCGTGCAGTAGTTAGCTCTCCGCTCTACTTTATAATATTTGTTGAGTATTCCACAATAAACTATTACATTTATTTTTTATATTCTAAATGGAATAAATAAGTTTTTAGGGCCAATTATTAATCCAAGAACCTTTATTTTAATTTTAAATGTATATATAGTGAATTGGATAAAAATTCAATTTTATGTTATTTATTTATTATGTTCATGTTTGATATAAATTACAAGTATCTTGGATTATTAGTTTGCTAATTATTATTATGTTAATTTGGTTTACAATTTTTTTATGTTTATGTATATAAACTATTAGAATTGTTTTATTATAAATTTTTTGTAATAAAATGTTGTACATATTATGATATGTAAAAAACCCATTCGTCTAGTTGAGCATAATTATATTCGTTTGGTCTGTTATGATATTATATAGTACCGCGACTTAAAGGATTATGAATACATCGTTTAATGCTTAAAAAGTTACTGTGTCAAATGTAATTGATTTAACGTTAATTTATGTTCTTAAGAGATATGCTTGAAAAATTTTGTATAGCCAATATTTATGGATTACAAACGTTTATTGACATAATTGTCAATGTTTAATTATACTTATTAAGTTGCTTAAGTGAATGGACTTTGTTAATGTTAACAGTTTTATTCGTGTGAAACTTGTTTAGGTAATTTTAGTCGCTGCACATTATTTTTCTTAAGATATCAATGATGTACGGATAGGGATCTTATAATGTAAATACTATTTATTGATTTGTGTGAAACTTTGTATACGTTTAGAGTATATCCATTTCGTTTGATCATGTATGCCATTATTAACTGCATTGTATGATGATAAAATTTTGTTAAGTAAATTTATGAGAATGTTAATTTAATAAATATAAATACATTGATTATGTTAGAGGTAGTAGTATATATACTTGAATATATTATATTGTTAACGTTATTCATTATTAAATTAGTTATGATATTAAACGATTTTCCGGTTCTTGGAGTATCTCACCTTAACGCCGCGTACTGGTTATTTGAGAGCTTCGGATTACTTTATTTATATTCCGAATCAGTTGTACAACTGATCTCTCTTCAACACCACAATCGACAGAAATGTGGAAGGATTAAGGGTGTTGGGTCACTGGACACAATGTTAAAAAAGGGAGAATCAGGGGGAGTTGAAATTTCCAACGGTATCGGGGCGTGGCTTAGAGAGCCCTTCGGCACGAAATTGATATTATATAGTGATATATATATATATATGTAGTTAAATATTTAGTTTAATATATTTTATATTTATTTGAGTTAATATACTATTATAATATATTACCTATATATTAGTTAATATTATATTACTTTAAAAAATTAATCACTAATTTAGTTATGTTTGCCTGATATAACGAAATTTATTTTGGTTCACTCAAAAAAAGATTGTTAGTTGGGAAAAAAAAGGGTTTGGCCTGTTTTAGAACTAATGAGGCTCTTCTGGTCTCCCTCCAAAAGGCCGCGCCCTATCTGGTTAATATAATTTGTGTGTAATATAAATTATATTTAAGCTATAATTTAACTAGTTCTTATTTAACTTATTTTAGTGTTAATGTATATATAAATATTACTATATTATTTAATTATTTATATTTTTTATTATTATACATTACTTTATTATTTAAGTGGAATTAGAATTATTTCTATGAATACTTTATAAGTCAGAATTTTATTGATGCATCTCTCAGGATGGGTTATTTAATATTCCTCTTATGTGGGACATTAACTAATTCCATACATAGATAGCGTGTATATCTGATCAGGTTATATTAAGTATTACGGGTAGGATTGTCGCATTATAATTATTATTTATATGTTTGGTTAATTCATCCAAGTTATATATATACTAGTAGTATTTATAAATAATTAGTAATGCTTTATATATATATTTAAAGTTATATAAATTAATTAATCTATTAATTAATTTAGGTGTATGTAAATATTATTATATTAGAATACTTAATACTCAGTATATTTCTATATTATAAATTTATTGATATATTTATATATAACATATATTTATGCCAGTTTAGAATCAGTATTTTGAGTATAATAAGAATTATTATTATAGTTATTTATATTTAAATATTAGAAATAATTAATTGTTTATATAATATAATATATATCATATTAAAATTTGTAATTTATAAATATATGTATATTAGTATATTATAATAGTATAAACTAATATTATTATGAATTACTATAAAATAGATATCAATTAGATCTATAAATACAGAGTTAATTCTAATAAATAACGTACGGATATTAATGGTATAAAACAGGGTATTGAGGCGGAGAGATATGCAAAGGTAGAAAAGCGTTTTCATATTATATCCTTGAATTTTCAATCAAGTAGTAAAGTAATTTTACATATATGATTTAATTGGTTTGTTATATTTGTTTAATTTAAACATACATTATAATAAGCAATTAAATTATTATTACATATAAAAGGATAGAAATATTAATTAATTTAGATCTATTAGTAAAATATATTCGTAAATTGGTTAATTATATACACATAAGTTTAATTATAGACCAAATATAGATAGTATAAATAGATAGGACATATATAAGTTAATCTTAAATATTAATGAATTCATTTTGATAGCTTTGGATCAAGTAAGAATGCTGTAAGCGATTTATATGTTAGTGTGAAATAGGTTTGTTAAAGTTAATTATTATAACTGAATTTAACTAAACATACTTTTATATAGGGACTTGATATAGAATATTATTTAATAATTATGTAATCTAATAGTTACTGATCCTTTCGTGCATGGAAACAATACCAATTTTTTCTTTTAAATAGCTAATTAAAATATCTTTAATAAGATTATAATTTTCTCTATTTAATTTATATATTTTATTATTTATAACTAATTTATAGTACATTAATTTTTTTATTGTATTCTTTTTGAGCCAATTTCAGTAATGTTATTATTTAATTTGATTTTTTATCTTTTTCAGAAGATATCCTAGTATTATTTATTAATTAAACATAAAGTTCCCAGCATATTATGCTATTCATTTTATAATTATAATTTCTGAAATTTTCTTAATTTAGCTATTATAACTAGAATTCGATTTATATATAATATACTTATAATTAATATAATTTTTAATATAAGTTAAGATTAAATTTATTTATTATTATTATTTAATTTATATTTATTATTTCAAACATACTATATTTTTATCATTTAAACTATATATATTTAGTATTGTATTTTATTAATATATATTATTTTCTATATATATAATTACTTAAATTTTTGATTTAATTTAAACTTTAGTATAGTGACACATATATCATTTTGTAGAATAACTAGTGCTTCACAGGCATACGCTATAGGATAGTACAGGTTTACTATTATAAATTTATGACTCGCGAATGCTATCTCATAATTTATGATTCATTAATGAATATGCGTTATATCTCTAAGATACTCATTATTAGTTATATTACCTCACCTTCCCTAACTTGTATTAGCCACGTTAGATAACCCACCAATATTTATTGTATTTATCAGCTGCATGCTATCCAAAATAAACAGTCATCTTAAAGGTTTACTACATCTACGCTAATTCACCTTCGGGAACTCAACTTCTTCCTTCTCAATGTATATAATCAGAAGGAGCGGAACGTTACGTAATTCGATATTTTACCTTGTCTATCAAGGCCGTTGTTGGACTCGTTTTATATATTATTAAGTTACTATTCATTCCTTTATTGGGCATTATTTTGTGCGAATCTATTTGAGATATAGTAAGTGATCATCTACATAATTATTTGTTTTTCCTCTTTCATAAAATGGGTATTAATTTACAGTTAATTGGCTTTCAACATGTTATTATTGGCGCAAGCTAGGCACTCGGATAGGAAGTAATATTCCGCTATGTAGTGAAGATTCATTCAAGATGATAATCATATATACACAAAATAATCTTATCAATATCTCTAAATCTCTCCGGCGTTTTTCCTGGATGTTAGCTGATCCTCAGATGGAGACTTTGCAGAATGGAACTTTACTCTCTCTCTAACGTTATCTGGCATCTTCTAAATCTAATTATATCTTAAATTCGTAATTATATATAATTCTTATAATTAATAATATTCGTTCATGTACTAGAAGTATGTATACGTAAATAGAATATTTCGTTTGAAATCTCGTAAATCAGAAAGTATTTTAAGCGGCATCTATAATAAGTCGCACTCATAAATACTAATAATAAGTATTTATATTATAGCTATATCCTAGATAACTGTTATTATATTAGTACCTATACATGGTTTTCCAGGTCCTATAATTTCAGTAACTATTTGGCTTATATTGCGTTGCGGCATATGCACACTTTACTACTACTATTTTAATGTGGTGATGAGCCTAGTACGTAAAGTCTATACATATAAATCATTCGTTACTCTGTGAATATCCACCTTTTCGATTGGTTAAATGCGTTATTTTAAGATTATTTACCTTATAATGTCTATTTATAATGCTAATTTACATTTGAGACAAAGGAACGCGGCAACTAATAAGGGCGTATTAGCGTTTTTTAATATTTATTATTCTACACTTCTACTCTCTAGGGGGGAGAGTACAGCTCTGAAATTTTGTTGGAGTCGGAATCAGTAAACTGTGAAATTTTACTATGAGGCGTGTATATCGTTAAGTTCATTTAACCAACCATAGCATAGATTTATATCATTATATTATCTCAAGTTTACATGACATTTACCTTATTAATATATTGTCATCTTTACTTTTCGAGAATAGGTTATTGCTATTATTTAGGCTCAGTGCAGTGGCACCTTAATTGATTTCTTACTACTTGTATGTTAGTTTTAGATAGCTTAAGAATGTATGGTTTACTGTGATATATTTTCAATTACTCCAAGTTTAAATTATTTTTGATTTTTAAAAAATTATCTAACTTCATTAATTATCCATTTTATTCATACTTATTGTTAGCAAGGTGTTTTACCCACTTGGTTATACTCTAAAAGATTTTGCGTGCCACTAAACCTACTAACGCGGAAAAAAGGAAGAAGAGTTACTATTAATAAGTAGTTTATAATAGATTATTGAAATACACTTATTTATATATATTATATTTATATATACCTGACTATTTATTATTTACTCTATATATTATAGTACCTTAATCTCCCTGACTATTTCTGTACCACTAATTTAGTCTATTTCACTATTTATTTTAATTTTAATTTAACTTTTCTTCCGTTTACCATAAATTTTAGTCATAGTACTAAATAAGTTTTTTTTAAAATTTAGATTTGTTTCTAATAATCATAGTAATTTAATTACTTATATAGTTCATTTACCTTATTATTTTTATTTTCCTACTGTTTTTAATATTTTATAATTTATAGGAAATTTTTAATCATTTATTATTAATTAGTATTTAGGTATGTAAATGTAAATTTTATAAACATATTGTAATTATTTTGATTATTATTATAAATTTTTATACATCTTTCAACCAGACAGTTATACGTATTCTTTAATTTTTAGCAGTTAGGTTCTCAGGCCTTTATATTTATTATTATATTATTTTCTATAACTCTTAATAATATTAAAGAGGTTATTAATACTTTTAAATATATTAGATATATTATTAGATTACTATCATAGTATTAGTACCTACCATAATCTACTGTTAAATAATTATTAGATCATTAGATTTAGTATGTTTATATAAATTATAATATAGATATTAAATCCTAGGAAATATCGTAATAAATATGAGAAACAGGTTATGGATTTTTATTTTATAGGGATTTGCAGATTTCAACGTTAGTCGATTATTTAAATGTACATATATTTGATTTACTATGATAGATGGTAATACGAGTTGTCGGTTAATTGGTATTAATGTATGACGGTCATACAGTTATAGTTTAATTCAGTAATTAATAACAAGTCACGGTAGAAAGTAATTCTAGAACCTTGCTTTGAATTCCACGGGTATCTGCAGATATATCGGTGAAGGTTAGGATCATGAGATTTATTTATACTATATTTCCTCTCATATTTTAGCCATTATTATCAGTTATATAGTTATTACTTATCAAATACTTCATCGTTCACAATTAAAATTATAATATATAAATTATAAGTGAAATAGCTAAATACGTTATTTCTCCTGAATAACTTGTTACTATTTTACATAATATGAATTTCAGATATTATTCAATAGAAGGGAAGGGGATAACAAGTATTATATAAAATGCTCGACACGGGCTAACGAGTGTTAAGAAAGTCGGATCATACATTCTCCTTTCTGGGATATAACAATTACTAATTATGGGGATTAGTTCCTGAATCTATTCACGTGATGTATAACTACGCATTAGCCTGGTATAAGTTTGCATCAACTTGCAGCTGTTTGCAATACCTATATATCTGGGTGGGTCACCTCTGTGCGAATAGATTTTGTTACAAAATATATATATTACCATTCAAAATGTATATAATAGTAAGGAAAAAGTATATCAGATAAAATAGTTTGCATCGCAGTCTTTTATACAGATAAACATTTTATAAAAACCCTTTTCATGGCTAACTTCACTATATATTACATCGTGCTTAAAAGGTGATGCGCTTTAAACACTAAATTAAACACTTATAATGCACTATTGTTCCTGTTGCCCAGTAAATGAAGTGGTCTTCATTGAAGGTGAATCATCAGCCGACTGAGGAAGCATCCGTGAAGGTGAATCCATACCGATTGAGGAACCATCTGTGAGAATTGTATGAAGCTTGTTAATCTCTCTCTGGTGGGATTTTGAAGAGAGTTTGAATCACAGAGAAGAAAGCAGCTTGAATGAAACTAATATAGTGATAGTGGTATGAGGTCCTTCCTTTGTAGTAAACATATCACTATATTGAAACTGATTCCTATCCATTCTTACAAGAATATATATATATATATATATATATATATATATATATATATATATATATATATATATATATATATATATATATATATATATTATATATATATATATATAATATATATATATGTATGTTATAAATATATATATATAATATATATATATATATTATACCTATACATATATATATATATATAATATATATATATAATATATATATATCAGTGGCGAAGCGTCCAGTCATCTATTGATGCGGCGATGACTGACCAGATGAGATAAAAAAATAAATCAATTCTTTTTCAAATTTCATTATTTATTTTCAATTTTCAATTAATATAATATATATATTATATATATATATATATATATAATTATTATATATATATATATTATATTATATATATATATATATATTATATAATATATAATATATATATTATATATTATATATATTATATATATATATGCGCTTGAAAAGCGGAATTCAATTACAAATGAAATTAATATTAATAATAACATGCCCAGGTAATCTAGTAAATTTGTAGGATCAATTGCGAGCACCTTATCAGTATTATTATATAATGTTCACCAATCAAATTGCGCCAAAAATGTATAGTGATCTAACATGGTTAGCTCATCTATAGATTTGTCGCTGAAGAACTATTTTGAGCGAATTTGTTTCTCCATATTAAAGCATAAAGTTACTTAAAATTCGTTCAAACTTCCGACTTCTGAAATATAGTAAATTATTAAAGAAATTATAAATTCAAAAATTATTATTAGAATCAGTGAAATATAATAATAAATTTCACTCTTTTTACAAAAATAAGTCATTAAAGTTCCTTACTTTAGAAATAATATGTATTTTATAAAAGTACGAATATGATGAAACAACTTAAAACTATTTGCAAAAAATTCGTTTTTCCTTGAAAGAATGTTTTTAATGGAAACTACTTTTGAAAAATAACCTAAATATATTATTATTATATTATTTATTATTATTATTATTATATTATATTATTTATTATTATTATTATTATTATTATTATTATTAATATATTATTTTATAATTATTATTATTATTATTATTATTATTATTATTATTTTTTCTTATTATTCCTTATTATTATTATTATTATTGAATATTTAATATGATTTTGATTTTTTTGCTGTTTTTTTTTTTTTTTTTTAATTCCTTTCCCAATTCTAATTTAAAAAAAAACTATTTTTGGCCACTGCTCCCTCTCTCTCTCTCTCTCTCTCTCTCTCTCTCTCTATATATATATTATATATATTATATTATATAATATAATATTATATACATATATATATTAATAATTTTGTATATATATATATTAATTTTGATAAGGTTCCCACATAAGGCTGATGAAGAAGGTATTCAATGTGGTATAGGTGAGTGGTACATTTTTTTTTTAGTGTCACCACCACTCACGGCAGAGCCATTCAGGAAGGGGGTGTTGAAAATAAATTATCATCCCCTGCTAGCGCAAATTCCGCAGATAAGCGTAGAGTCAATCTTTGAAGTGAGGTAGATAAATTTCACCAGGGGAAATACAGAAGATGGAGAGAATTCCACAGAGGCTAGTAAGTATTAGTATTAGTATTGAGCTAGTATTGAGACATGAGAATTATAGGTGAACGAGGGGCGGGTATTAGTATTAGTAATTGCGCTATATTGAGACATAGAGAATATAGTTGAGCGACAGTTAGTTCACAGCTGAAAAGCACACTCATCAAAACTCGGGAAAGATGTCATCTGGGCCACTGCCATCCTAAGGTTCATTGATTTCAGGAATCCAAGCACCTAATCAAGTGCAATCACAGGTAAAACATAGAACACTTGAGAGGAGAAGGAGAAGGAGAAGAGAAGAATGCCAGAATCGTCTAAGGTTGAGAGGGAAATAGGAGGCCGAAGAGATTGACTTTTCGTTGGAGAGTTTAGCAACGAGCCATCAGATCGAATAAGAAGGGCAAAAGATGATTTACAGAAATGTTAGAGATGTTTTTTGGCAAGAGGTCAAAAAGATTTGTTAGTAGGAGATCCAAGGGAGGTTAGCGCACTTTCCGTTGATGAAAGGCCGGCTTTGCTCGTCGAAGAGTAAATTCTGCAACGAATTCTAGCTGAGTGAAAATTAGCGAGAGTGATAGAAACGAGAATTTTTTCCACTCCCCGATACGCGCTGTCTCTAGCCTGAATGGCCAGAGAACAAGCACGATTCAACCATGGATTATGAGGAGGAAACGTTAAAGTCGAAGAAGGAATGCACCTGCTCATCCCGTAACGATTAACAGCTCCACCTTAAAGTGGCAAGAAGCCGCAGGTATCAGAGTCAAAGCAGTCTTCCAATTATAGCTAGCATGAAACGACGCAAGGCCCCCAATCAGCCCGATCAAAGTCCCAGAAAAAACGCATAGGGCAGGATGAAGCTGTTGGAGAGAAAATATTAAAATTAAGAAATATAAGACTGAGGTTGTACTTACCAAATAGGAGGGAAATGGTGTATTTATAGAGAGAAGAACTGTTGGTGAAACATAGGTCAAGTGTGGTCAAGAATTGGTTGGATTAAAGAGAGTTGTGGAATAGAAAAACAGTGTGTACAACTAAATGGCAATAAATCATCAATGGGAAAATAGTGAAGAGTGGTGTCTCACAGGGTTCATAGGCTGGGGTTAACTATTGTCCTCCATATATATAAGTGATTTTAAGACCATGGACTTAAATGCAAGGTTTTCTAAGTTTGCAGATGATACAAAGTGGCCACCTCAGTTAGGAAAAGTGAAGGATGTATAAAGATTCAAAATGATCCTTGATAAACTTCTTGGGTGGACAGATAAGTGGCAAATGAATTTTTATAGTAAAATTTGTAGGTTCTCCCTAGGTTTTCTCAATAAAAGTTTTACTGCGATTGCATGGGGGATTAGCTTGAACTGTGGACCAAGAAAATATATAGGTGTAATTTAGCAGTATTTGAAAGTAGCTAATCAGTGTTTCGGAAGCAAATAATAAAGCTAATAAGATGCTGGCATAATAAATCGCAATGTTGTTTTACAAGAGCAAAGAAGTATAATTAATACGTTAAGACTGTATAATAGCTATGTTAGGCAAATAATAGAGTATTCTGCACAGTGGGCCCCTTATTTAAAGAAGACTTAGATATGCTAGAGAGAGTGCAAAGTAGAAGCAACAAGGATGATTTCTGGGTTTGATGGGTAAAGCTATGAGGAAGGCTGAAGGAGTTAGGAAATGATTTTCAGTAGAAGGCGATTTCCTCAGACCGGGACATGATACAATCCTAGCAACTTTTTTAGCATCTATTGATATACGGAGACCAATAATTCTTCATAGTAGAGCAACGGGAGACCACGGGGCATAACAAGAAAATTAAAGAGAAAGCATGCATCTTGGATATAAGAAAGCATTCTTAGCAAAAAGAGCTGGTAAATTTTGGAATGGTTTGCCACAGGAGGTTGTATATATATAATATATTATATATATATTATATATTATATATATATATATATATATATATATATAATATATATATAATATATATATATATTATATATATATATATATATATATATATATATATATATATATATATAAGTAAAATAAGAGAACCGAACTGTAGCGATGACTGCTGGAAAATGCCACGCCTCGCCACTGATATATAATATAAATATATAATATATATATATCTATATATAATATATATATATTAATAATAAATTAAATAATACAGTGACAGTGGTATGAGATCCTCCATTGTAATAGAGAAGTCACTATATTAAAATTTAATCCTCTCCATTCTTCTAAGGAAATATATATATATATCGTAAAAGTGATATTTGGTCCGCCATTTTATTGTACGTACTACCAAATATATACTGATTGTAATTCACTTCTACAGACTATCCATCCATATGTAGTAGCAGTGGTATGAGGTGTCAATTGATTTAGACGTAATACCATACATGGATGAATTTTTCTTCTATTTTAACCAGAAAGATGAAGAGACAAAATGGAAGTTCATCTGAAGATACAATCTATGAGTAGTCCTTCCGTGGAGAGAGTAGTTAGTTATCATAGTGTTGACGGGAATTGCCACGTTAAACTGAAGGTGGTAAGCCTAGGTATTACCTGTGTGAGTAATGCTCCTATCTCCACCGGTCTGTATGCTCCTTGCAGGTATACGTTATTGTGACATCTTGAAATTTATATTCGGGACGACAGAATCAGCCATGTTAAGCTTAGGCTGATAAGCCTGGGTATTAACAACGTGACTGATGTACACGTCTTCGCTGGTCTGTATGGTGTTTGAAGGTATTTGTTATGTTAAAATTGGTTTTGGAGACGACGAAAAAAGTCATGTTAAACTGGGGCTGGTAGGTCTGGGATTAAAGAAGTGACTGTTGTTCGCGTCTGTACTGGTTTGCATGGTGCTTGATTTTCTTCTTTGACCTGGTTTTCTGCTGGCAACTGCTGCTGTTTGTTGTCCGCTTCTTTTCCCGGTGAGACCATTTATGTGGTAGAAGTAGTTCGTCTGCACCCTCTTCTTGAACCTTCCTTTTTCTGCGAAGAAATTGTTCTTGTAGAGTTCTCAGGCTTCCGAAAGCATCTTCTTCAGAGGATGTTCTTGTTCGTTGTCTAAAGGCATCTTCTGGATAGGGTGTTCGACTTCTGGGTCACCAATTATGAAGTGGAAGGTGTATATTTTCTCTTTTTGTTCCTTCACTTCAAAGGTCTCGGTTGAGGTTCTTTTAAAGCTCCACGTAATAACCCCTTTTACGATGTGGGACCTAAATAGACAGGTACTAGCTTCTCTCCGCTTTCCCTAGTGGGGTCGTTTTTTTTCACCTTATAGGGGGCTATATTTATCGGTTCCGTATACCGTCGGCTATGAACCAGCAACATGTCTTTATTACCTTTATATTAACTTATTTCTATATAGAATGGAAGTAAAACGCTATTTATTTTAGGATAATTTTTATTGGACATTTTAATATATACAAACATTCTTTTTGAATTATATACATTTATCTCGTCGAATTAATATCTAGCGAAATAATCTCTGAGACGAGAGAGAGAGAGAGAGAGAGAGAGAGAGAGAGAGAGAGAGAGAGAGAGAGAGAGAGAGAGAGAGAGGAGAGAGAGAGAGAGAAAGAAAGAAAGAAAGAAAGAGAGAGAGAGGAGAGAGAGAGAGAGAGAGAGGAGAGAGAGAGAGAGAGAGAGAGAGAGAGAGAGAGAGAGAGAGAAACAGCGTCAAAATCATTTCATAAGGCAAAAAAGGAATCAAAATGAATGATATATACAACGTAATGAATAATTTTATACATAGTACGGCAGATAGGTGAAATATTTTGAAGAATTGTGGGTTTTGTGATACAAGCATGAAATTTGGCAGACAATTAGAAAGGGAGTTTGTAAAGATACTTGCATATAGAGCCATTCCAAATTACATCCATGAGCGGTGTGGCCGCCATTTTAAAACATGGCTGCCAAAATATCTTGTCGAATACATATCTAAAGTATTTTGGGCCAGAAGGCTCAACATAATGACCAGTGCAATATAGGTTTCGAAGTATATATATATATATATATATATATATATATATATATATATATATATATATATATATATATATATATATATATATATATATATATATAATATATATATATATATATATATATATATATATATATTTACTGTACTGTACTGTTCATTTAATGTAGACTACAGGTAATCCACCAACTTTCACATAGCATAACCATATTTTTCTACTTTCAGGTGTGACAATGGCCAATGTTTACAAGTTGGTGGATTCTCTACAGGCCGGGCCATCAACACATGTTCAGGAAAATGATTGGAGAAAGTGCGTTATTTGCCAGGAAGACACATCGGAGGTGATTCACTGTCCAGCTGAGTCAACACATGCCACGCAGGGAGCAGGGTACAGAACAATTGCTGAGCTTCTTATTGGTTTTGACAGTATCGGCTGTTTGGCCGCATCAATCATCGTTTCAAGGCTTAATGATGGGGATGGCATTGAAAGCACACTGAGACGAAACAAGGGCAAGTGGCACGACACATGTAGGCTCCTCTACAACAGAACAAAACTACAGCGTGCACGGAAGCGTAAGAAAGCACCAGAAGATGCTGCTGATAACTATGCTGTGAGGCCAAAGAAGTTCATCCGAAACGTTGCTGGTGATAGAAGTTCATCCACCGAAATATGTTTTTTTCTGTGAGAAACCTGCACCGGATGGAGATTCTTTGACGCGAAGAGCATCAACATTTGGGCTTGATCTGAATGTCAGAAAGGCTGCAATGAAATTGCTAGACAAATCCCTACTGTCGAAACTGAGTGCAGGAGACTTGATTGCACAAAATGCTCGGTACCATCTGCCATGCTTGATATCTTTGTACAACAGAGCCAGAGAAACAAGACCATCTCAAGAGCCTGGTGTCGACCAAATGAATAACGGGCTTGCATTTGCTGGGCTGGTATCTTATATCGAAGAAACTCGCATGGACAGTATAGTTGCTCCCATCTTCAAACTAAGCGACCTGGTCGCTCTGTACACAAAAAGGCTACAACAACTTGGAACGAATGTTGCAGGACGCGTCCACTCCAGTGACCTCAAAAACAGGTTACTGGCCTACTTTCCAGACATGGAAGCGCACAAGCAAGGCAGAGATGTTGTCCTAATTTGCAACAAAGATGTTGGACCAGCACTCAAGAAAGCCTGTGATCATGATGCTGATGGTGATGCTATTCATCTTGCCAGGGCTGTGAACATAGTGAGGAGAGACATGTTCAAGATGACCAACCAGTTCAGTGGTTCCTTTAACACCGACAGCCAGGAAGCTTCTGTGCCAGGGTCTCTGTTAGCGTTAGTTGCTATGGTCTTGAATGGACCAAACATCGAGACACAGTCAAGCACTTCAGCAAAGCCTGTGATCATGATGCTGATGGTGGTGCTATTCATCTTGAAGTACGACTGTTCGCTCTTCTCCAGGCTATACATTGCCTCCCAGATACGGCATGGTGATCTGGACGAGTTCTTTCAACACGAAAACCAGGCTTGTCCACCGTCTCTGTCTCAGATGGGTGGCCTAAGAACTGGAACCAAGTCAGACTTGATACCTTGCCTCGAAACCTTACTTCCAGTGAATGAGGATGTCTCCACCCCTACAGTACAGGTCAACATCCTAGATGGTGCTGCCGTCATCAACATGCTGCGAACAGGGACAGCAAAGACATTCCAAAGTTATAGCACTGATGTCTTTGTGCCGTATATTACATCCCTCCTTCAACATGTAGACAGACTAGACATTGTGTGGGATGTGTACCTGACAGACAGTTTGAAGGCACACACTCGCAGCAAGAGAGGA
>JABUQX010079637.1:5000-15000 GCA_015478945.1 Trachelipus rathkii
ATTCCGATGTGAGTTAGTTCATAAGATAGCCTCTAATTATCCTTCATAACGTCAAATATTTTACCAATGGAATGAAATTGTAAAAACTTTTTGAACATTAGCAAAGCCGAAAAGAGATATCATACCCCAGGTAAAGCTAAAATTTATAAATAAAAAAAAAGCCAGCTTTAAGAAATCTTATGGTACTGAAAGCAACTAATGGTACTTTGCAGAACTTTAAGACTATAAATATGTATAGAAATAGTAATAGTGATTTTAATGTTATTAATAATAAAAGGGTGTTTAATAATAGTAAATATAAAACTATATGTTAATTTTTATCAACTACGGAATAACCCATTATTCACGTGTGATAAATATGCCTCTGTAGAAGACATTGACAAAGGCCAAAAAGTTAAACCTTTTTACACGTTGTGCCGATATAAGGCATGACTCTGATACATGCCTTTGGTAAGGATATTAAACTGAAATACAATTCTTTAAAATGCAAATCCAATACCTACATAACTGCTTTTTATCCTCAACAGTCAGTAAATAAAGACAATAAATATGAGGCTGTCAATAATTTATCTCAGTTTCCAATAGCAATCTTATAAAGTGTGTATGTTGCCAATTATTATTTAAAAACTTAAAAAGGTAGATAAAAATTAAATAGAGGCGTTTTGAACACTGGAAACCATCGCTCGTACATACCTTAAAGCAGTGGTGCCCAATCTTTAGTCTATCACGAGCAAATTAAGAATTTAAAAATTTCAAGCGAGCCACTAATAAACATTATATATATATATATATATATATATATAACTAATATGTAATAATATATAATAATATAATAATAATATGTAATAATAATAATATATAATATATAATATATAATATAATAATAATAATAATAATATAATAATAATAATATAATAATAATAATAATATATATAATAATAATAATAATAATAATAATAATAAATAATAAATAATAATAATAATAATAATAATAATAATAATAATAATAATAATATAATAATATATAATAATAATGTAATATATAATATATAATAATATATAATATATGTATAATAATAATAACTCATATAATATATATCATTTTCATTTTTGAGTTATGTTTATAATAATAATAATATGTAATAATAATAATAATAATAATATATAATATATATAATAATAATATAATAATAATAATAATAATAATAATATATATGTATAATAATAATATATATGCATGGATAATAATATTATGTATATATAATATGTATAACAATAATAATATAATATAATATATATAATAATAATAATAATAATAATATATATATGTAATAATAATAATAATAATAATAATATAATAATATATATATATACATATGTAATAATAATATAATAATATATACATATATATATATATAATATAATAATATATATATAATAATAATAATAATACATACTATATATATATATATATATAATAATACATAATATATATATGTAATAATAATAATATACATAATAATAATAATAATATAATATAATATATATAATATATAATATAATAATAATAATATAATATAATATAATAATAATATAATAATATGATAATAATATATAATAATATCAATAATAATAATAATAAAATGCATGTAATAATAATAATAATAATAATAATAATAATAAGAATATATGTATGTATTTGAAACTATACATATATATATATATATATATATATATATATATATATATATATATATATATATATATATATAGAGTCGTATCCAGAAATTTTTTTCGGGGGGGGCAAACAAAAATCGTTCTTTATATATATATATATATATATATATATATATATATATATATATATATATATATATATATATATATATATATATATATATATATATATATATATATATATATATATATATATATATATATATATATATATATATATATATATATAAATGGAAGGACAAAATATTAAATTCCTAAGAAAAAATGGGAAGAATTTATATGAATTACTAAAATCATCTTACCTAAATTGTTAAATCTAATCGCCTGACATGAGAAGTGAGCGAAGTCCGAGGTGACATCTTCAATTTTATTTCAATATTTCGATGTATGTAGAGAAGGGCAAGTCCAATAAGTCTTTCATCTCCAATAGTATTTCTCAAGTAGGTTTTCAGAAGTCTTAATGTTGAAAAGCTTCTTTCTACTGAAGCATTAAACACTGGTAAAATTGCCAGTATTTGCAACAAGATGTAAATATTTGGAAATTGTGACTGCGAACAAGAAACTAGTCCATCTATTGCGGTTTTCAACTTCCATAAATCCCATTCTGCTTTTACTAAATCTTCATTTGGGCTTTCGAGATCTTCCTTGTAAAATGTTATACAATCTTTTATCTTCTCATATGGCACATTACACCCGTTCGGTATGACAAATTGCAAGGAAAATTTAAAAACCTCTCTCCTAATGCTGATATTAAATCATCCAAAAATGGTATAAAAATGGATGTGCGATAATAAGTCTGTGGGTCGGAAGTAGGAATGTTGGGTCTGTATTTTTGGAATTTGTTAATTCTTGGTACAGCAATTTCAATACTCAGTTCAGATTCAGATGCGCTTACACATTCTTCAAAAATCAGCTGAAATTCTAATGTTGCATTTTTTCTGATGGTTTCAAGTTTAGTTTTAACTAATGGACTTCGAGATTTGTTATTGACAGCGACGAATTATATAAAATTAATTTAACTTCTGCACTTTATATTATTAACGGATATGATACTTAAAAATTTTTAGTGTCTAGAAAATTTCGGGGGGGGCCATGATTCAGTTAAATTCTTAAAATGTTTGTAAATGTAATTATAATATTACTATTTAATAACAATAATAATATAATATATATATATATATATATATATATATACATATAGCTAATAATAATATATATCTAGGAAACAATAATAACAATATTTGTGTAATATTTATCTTTAAATATATAATATATAATATGTAATATATATATATAATATAATAATATATATATATATATATATATATATATATAATATATATAAATATAATATATATATAATAATGTTTATGTTTATGTTTATGTATATAAAAATGTAATTGCATATGTAAGGAATAATATGTATAATAAGAATTTTGACATGTCTAATAATAATATATATAATAATAATATAATAATAATAATAATATAATATATATAATATAATAATAATAATATATCGAGGTAATAATAATAATAATAATGTAATATAATAATACCGTTAATATATATGTATATGTATATAAATCTGTATATATATATATATCTATATAATAACTCATATACAATATATAATATATAATATAATATATATACCAGATATATATATATATATATATGTAATAATAATATAATAATAATATATATATAATAATAATATATATATGTATATATATATATATATATATATATATATAAAATATATATATTATTGTGTAAAAAAAGAAATATATAGCGATGTATAATAATATATATATATAATAATAATAATAATAATATAATAATAATAATAATAATAATAATAATATATGTATGTATATATATAATAATATATGTAATATATATATATATATATTTTATCAACACCATATAATATGTATGTATGTATATATATATATATAAGAGAATAGATGCCACATAGATATATACTATCTTTCTTTCCATGTAGTATATATATATATATATATATATATATATATATATATATATATATATATATATATATATATATATATATATATATATATATATATATATATATATATATATATATATATATTTAATTTAAAAAAAAAAAACATTTTTAATAAAAACGTGAGGAATGTGAATATGCGAGCTGCGAGCAACATTAAAACGGTACGCAAGCAACATGTTGCTTGCGAGCTACGGGTTGGGCACGCTGCCTTAAAGGGTCATTAGAGAATTATATGATGATACTGAAGGTTAACATAATTTAAATTTTAATATTCAAACTTTCATAGGTATACAAAATAGAAACTTTAGGAAAGTTCTCTTTGGTGTTAAATTAGCTGATCAGGATTTAATGAATTCACTTTGGAAATTAATATTTGTCCTTAAAACTGGTATTTTTGTTGTATTAAATGATATCAAACAAGCATTCTTAAGTATAAAACTTAGTACAGAATTTGATAAAAATAAATTTTGGTTCTTGTGGTTCCAAAATAATAAATTTGTCACTTTTATGTATAATATCTTTTTCTTTATGGATACTGCTTCCCCCTTTTGATAACTTCATTTCCTGTAACAGAATCACCTTCACAATTCCCAAAAGATAAATGCACTGAAATATTATCACGAAATTTCTATGTGAACAACTCAATTTATACTGGTATAAATTGCAGTACCTGCAAATCCTTATAACCTAGCATACACTAGAATGAAGAGTAGAGCTTTCCTTTTTAGATTCTGGAACTCCAACTTTGAAGATATAAGAACCCATCTTTGTACAATTTGAGGTTCTGATAGAGCACGATTGTATATATGAAAGTGTGTTAGATTATCAATATAATAGTAGTAATGATATCATGAATTTAGCTTTAAATAATTTTAATGACAATGTAAACATTAAGAGGCAAATACTCTCGGCAATTTCCAAGGTGTATTATCCTATAGGACTTGCCTTACCTGTTACTGTCAAAGGTAAACTTTAAAATAGTTATAATAATAATATATAATATTATTTAAGAATTTATCAAAGCTTAAAAACCCAAAATAACCTTTTGGAAGATTATTCTTCCACTCTCATCTTTAATCTTAAGATTGGTGGCAAAATTCTAAATTTATTTCTGAAGTTAACTAAAGGGAGCCCGTGGTTGTCTTCTGGGCAAGGTAATTTAGTAAGTTAATTTAGCTCCAATTATTTCGTGGTTCATCTGTTCAACTAAAAACACGGAAGAATCGCCGCCTATCAAGTGATTTGACATTGTTAATTTAATTTTTTTAAATTCACACCTCCTTCCTTTCAGCCTAAATACACAACACTGACGGTACGAAAGATTAACTTGAGTTTGGTCAATATGGCGCCTTAGATTGGTAAAGAAAAAATTGCTTAAATTATCTGCTGTTAACTGTCGCACACATAACTTTTTTTTTTATTTATTTGTTTTTTTTTTTTACATAGATATTAAATATATCACTACTGATATGGTAAATGCTATTTATTTATATTTAAAAATTTTTAATAAATGATAAGCATGCGTAAAATGCAATTTTCAATGAAACATGGCGCTTTAGAGCAAGGTCGGCACGTGTTCCCATAGTTTGATTAATCAGAAATTTAAACATGGACATATAGAGCAAGGTCGAAACGAGTTCTTATAGTTTGATTAACCAGAAATTTAAATGAACGTTGTTTCAGATGATATGTAAAACCTGTAGAGGGTATGCGGTCAACATTTTTGACATCAATGATTAAGTGATATATATATATATATATGTAATAATAATAATAATAATATAATAATATGATATATATATGTATATGTATATAAATATCATATATATAGTAATATGGAAATATCATGTATGTATGTATATAATAATATGTAATAATATGTAATAATAATAATAATAATAATAATATATAATAATAATAATATGTAATAATAATAATAATAATATGTATGATTATTAATAATAATAATAATAATAATATAATAATATATATATATATAATAATAATAATAATATAATAATAATATATGTATATATATAATAATAATAATAATAATATGTAATAATAATAATAATAATAATAATAATATAATATAATAATAATAATGTAATAATAATAATATAATAATGTATAATAATAATAATAATAATAATAATATAATAATAATAATTCTAATAGATGGAATAAAAATATAATATTACTGCTAATATCCAGTACTATTATATATATGTATACTGGCACCAAAAAAAGATTTTCCGAAAATTGAGTAGCATACCCTCTAATATTGTTACTGTTTGCAAAAGAAGCCCGCACACTGAATTTCTTCCAAAATTAATCATATTTAGTGCTGCCGCCAGGCACCTGAAATGTGTTATAAAATGTCTTAAATGTCGAATTTCCACACCACCACATGGGGTAACGACAGCCGGCGCGTTTTTTTAACGTGGTATCCCCAGTAGGCCTAATCCACAAAGGTACACCTAATAATTACTCCAAAGGTGCCTTTCTCATTTCAGACTTTGTTGATTTTGAAAACACATCTCTGTGCTTTTCTACGATCTGCAAGATATACTGCAGCTGCTCTTCATTTTTTGTAAGATGGGTGTTAAAGGACTGTATTAAAGCAACAGCCCTTTCAGCATTATCATTAACAACATTCATTTTTTCTACATAGTTTTTTGCCTTAATGTATTCATCATTTTTACTCCATTCTGAAGGATCGAATTGAAGAAATGATGTTGGGAGTGACAACTTCTCGAAGAAAAGTTTGCTTTTTGAGGTAATGAAACTTGCCAGTGTGTGTTCTGAAACAACCTTATCCGTATAATCAAGACTTATTCTGTTGGAAGGCCTTTCAACAGCTGACTTATCTAAAGCTTGAACCATTTGCAGCTTCATATCATTATTGACTTCATCGTCAAAGAATGCGAGAGGCACCAGCTCTTCGTTCAGGTACCACAAGTGCCGACAGAGAGCTTTTGCAGAAACTTTTTCGCTATAATCCTTAAGTTTCTGGAGATATTGCAGGTCTGTTCTTGGTGATTTTGGCGCACTCGGTGCTGGAAACCAATTGCGCACATAGAAGATGACTGCAAACCTAACAAATTTTTACAGTCCAGTGAGTTCTCTTCTAGTCATTTTGATTTGACTCTGAAATAGTACCATTTTTATGGCATATAAAACTCGTGCCATCCATCTTGCTCGATGCATGGCACCTGGTTTCACAAAATGAACTCCTTTAGGAGGAACGTCTCCAAGAATTATAATAATTAACTCCAAAAGTTCAGCATAATCTTTACTTGGATGTATTTTCTTTAATTCCTGTTTGCAGAACGCAACAATTGTCTCTTTCTCTGGAATACTCGATTTAGTAGTCTGATAATTATCATTATTTATTGTTTCCCAACTGGTCTGAAATCGTTTAAACAGCTATGTCTCTGGTCTATCAGGTGCTCCAAGGAACTTGTCAAATACATACGAAATTATATATATATATATATATATATATATATATATATATATATATATATATATATATATATATATATATATATATATATATATATATATATATATATATATATATATATATATATATATATATATATATATATATATATATTATCATATATATATATATATATATATATATCCGTGTGTGTCTTTTCTTTCAGACAGGAAAATGCAGATTGCAGTTATTCGGGAGGGATTTATGCCTGCTACGGCTGTATATCCAAGCAGAAAACATTCAGAATTGTTACCCTATTTTGACATTGCGTACGTATTCGTAATCAGTAGTTTTAACTTTTACTTCTTTGTTTAGTATATTACGGGCATTTACTATATATATATATATATATATATATATATATATATATATATATATATATATATATACTAATAATAATATATAATATATATAATATAATATATATATATATATATATATATATATATATATATATATATATATATATAATAATATATATATATATAATAATATATATATATATATGTTATATTTATATATTTATATTGACAGAGGGATAGTTGAAATTAGTCATTTTATAACTTTGCAATATATATATATATATATATATATATATATATATATATATATATATATATATATATATATATATAATAATAATAATAATAATAATATGTATATATATATATATATATATATATATATATATATATATATATATATATATATATATATATATATATATATATATATATATATATATATATATATATATATATATATATATATAAATACATATATTATATATATATATATATATATATATATATATATATATATATATATATATATATATATATATATATATATATATATATATATATATATATATATATATATATATTTATATATCTCTCTCTTTTATTCTATCTAATATCTTTGAAACCCTTCTCAACTCTCAATTTTTGAATCATGGAATCTCATCCCCTTCTTTCCGATCGCCAGTACGGCTTTCGGCGCTCGAGGTCTACTGGTGATATGCTTTCCTATCTAACAGATTTATGGTTTCCCGCCCTTAGGAATTACGGGAGACTTGCGTGGTGGCGCTTGACATATCCGAAGCCTTTGACCGGGTATAGCGCGTAATGCTCTCCAAGCTCCCCTCCTTTGGATTTCCTCCCTCTCTTTTCTTACTTATGTCTAGCTTTCTTTCAAATCGCTCAATATCGGCTGTTGTTGATGGGGCGACTTCTTCTTCCTTTTCTGTCAATAGTGGTGTTCCTCAGGGTTCTGTCTTATCTCCTACTTTATTAATGTTTTTCATTAATGATCTTCTCGTCTGCACATCTAACTCTATCCACTCATATGCCGATGACTCGACCCTTCATTCTTCAACTCATTTCAATTCCTCCATCTTTTTTTTTACTTTAAATTGCCTCTCGTCTTAATCTTTCCGGTTCTATTCTCGCCTGATCTGGATAAAATTTCCGGGTGGGGTCGTCAGAACCACCTTATGAAATTTAATTCTTTAAAAACCTTCTACAAATCTCCCTCTCTAAGACACCTTATAACTTTCCTATCTCTTTCGACGGTTCTCTCGTGTCTCCTGTTGACAATATAAACATCCTTGGCCTTAACATAAACAAAAAAATGTCTTGGAAACCTCACATCACAATGGTTGCTAGGGCGGCCTCAAAGAAACTGGGAGTTCTGTTTAGACTGCGAGACTTTCTTTTCACAGTTACTTCCAGCTATACCAGGGTCTCATCCGCCCTTGTATGGGGTACTGCTCTCATATCTGGGGCTCAGTTCACCGGCTTTTGGTAGGGTCGAGTCAAAGGCTAAAAGACTTATAAACTGTCCCTGTACTTTCTAGTTCACTTGACCCTCCATCTTGCGATGTTAGTGCTTTATCTCTTTTCTATAGGTACCGTGGCGGCAAGTGCTCGAGGGAGCTTTCCACTCGCGTACCGCCTCCTATAAGACGCCCTCACCCAGCACAGGGGTGCTGTGTCAGCTTTATGAGTTTGTGTTGATGTTAACAACTCCAGACTTGTTCGCTGCAGTGCTTCATGCTTTCCTGCCACCTCTGTTCTGTGGAATTCTCTTCCATCTTCTGTGTTTTCCTACTCAATTTAATCTCTCTACTTTAAAGCCCGCGTCTGTGCTCATCTGCGTAATTTGCGTTGGTTGAAATTTTGTCGATGTAACACCCCTCTTGAATAGGGCTTTGCCCGTGAGCAGTGGTGATAACTGTAAAAATATATAGCATATATATATACATATATGTAATATGTAATAATAATAATATATATATATATATAATAATATATGTATATAATAATAATATATAAAAATATAATAATAATAATAATATCATAATAATATGTATCATATATATATATATATATAATAATAATAATAATAATAATAATAATATAATAATAATATAATAATAATAATAATATATATATATATATAATAATACTAATAATAATAATAATATATATGTATAATATAATATATGTAATAATATATATATATATATATATATATAATAATATATAATAATAATAATAATAATAATAATAATATGTATATGTATATTCAACCAATAATAATATATATGTAATATAATAATATAATAATAATAATAATAATATGTATATATATATATAATAATAATAATATATGTATATATATATATAACAATAATATAATAAATAATAATAATATAT
>JABUQX010079637.1:20000-22500 GCA_015478945.1 Trachelipus rathkii
TATATATATATATATATATATATATATATATATATATATATATATATATATATATCAATTAATTTTATTTTGTAATCTCTCTCTTACCGCCCCTCAATAGCGCCCCCGCCCTCCCCCCCCTCATACTCCCCCCCGCTCCCCCCCCCACCTAATAGCGCCCCATGGGATGTCATTAACGCCCCCCAGGGGGCGGTACCGTCCCCGTTGAGAACCACTGTTCTATAGTACATCGTAGCCAAGTCTTCTTGATCCTTGGCAGAGTACTGAAAGAGCGCTCTACTGGGCAAGTAGTATCATCAAAGCCTTTTTCGTCGACGGAAAGAAAGGTTCAGTCTCCTTTAAGACTTGGGAGACAACAAGATCTTTTAGTTCTTCACTACTCAATTTCTTGTCCTTCCAAATTTTGTACCAAAGTTCTAGCTCTTCTTCTATGCCTTCTAAGTGGTAAAAACTATAAAATGAAGCTGTCTTTTCCTTTAACTCATCGATTGTTATGAGTAGCATGTGGAAAGGATGTAGATATGTCAATGCAAAAGCAGGTGTATTTTCTGTAGAAAACCGTAATTCCAAAGAAGAGGTTATAGAATCCAGATACGGAGTTATTAAGGATCTTCTCCAGAACTCCGTGGGATTTGTTGCTGGATGGTTGCTGCGGTGCTGCTGCCTACCAAATATCCGTGGTATATTCAGATCAAGTCCCAGTTGCTCAGCGATTTGATTAGCTTCTTTTAACACTTCATCGGTGATTTTTTCTTCATCTTTCCGATGGCTTCTAACCATTTCCACAATATGTTGAATGTGCTGCGAGGTTTTGACGATATCCAAGGTCTTGGATTGGAGAGCATTTACAACTGGCTTTAACATCTCAGAGTATTTCGCGATATCATAGCCATGATGAATGACGACTTACATGCCGCTGAATGCAACTGAAAAGCGCTTTTTCTTGTAGCGGTATTTCCTTCAATGGAAAGGATTTCTAATGCTTGCATTATTCGTACAAAGTGCTCCTTAAACACTCTGATGCACTTGTGTTGTTCAGACCATCTGGTCTAGCATAGGCTTGGGATGTTTGGCATTAATTTTCTTCTCAAGACCGACTCGCGAAAAAACGTAATAATGTCCTTTATAGTTTCCACAGTATTGCGGATTTCTGGTATTGTGTTCAAATCATTTACTACTAGATTTTGTTTGTGTGAAAAGCAATGAAAGAACAATGCTTTTTTATACTTTTTCCGCAATATTGCTTGGTTAACTCCTTCTTTGCCAGACATCGTAGAACAGCCATCGAAACCCAAGCCCACGCAATTCTCGGGATCCAGTTCTTCGGTCGTGACAAAATCGTCAATGGCTTTCGCAATGGTTTTTGCGTCAAGCGCTTTCAGTTCTACAAAGCCAATAAATTCCTCTTTGACTTCATCGGACTCTTTGTTGAAATAGCGCAACCCTATGGATAATTGTTCCTTTCCAGAAATATTAGCGGTTTCATCTGCTAGCAAGCTATACGCGCACGCTTCCTTTACCTTATTAACGATGCTTTCCTTTATAGAGAAATGATCTCATTCTGAATCTGAACTGTTTGGTATGTGGCATTTTTTCCCCCTTTTCAAAATGGTTTTTCAATGACTGATCTCCGGCATCTATTATCACTGGCCAACAAAGATTTTGCGGCAAAACATTTGAAGGTCATTTTATAGGTAACTTGTTGCCCTGATTCCGAATACGACCTCCGTTTTCCTAGTTTGGCTCTAGTGTTTGAGATACAGGGTGGTCACAAAAATACATTAATAACAACAATTTATGTTAGGTTGTAACGTAATTCACAAAAAACACGAAAGATATATATCAAATTGTTAATGAGTAAGTACATAAAATGCTAATAGGTCAAAACATTCAATTCAGTACAATGAAATCACAATAAATGCATTACAAATCGCTGTCTATATGATTGTCTTCTGTGTGCAGAATGTGGACAATCACGTTGAAGACTCCAACAATATCCTGCCATCATGTGTGTATCCCATCTTCCTTGGTATCTTTCTTCCATCACCTTGATATCTTGATGGAACCTCTTCCCTTGTTCCTCACTATAACATCCTAGATTATCCGGAAACCGATCTAAGTGACTATGTAGAAAGTGAACTTTTATACTCATATTAGCATTCAAATTTTTGAAGTCTGAAAGCATTTTCTGTACGAGTTCTACATAGTTGGAAGATTTATGGTTGCCCAAAAAGTTCTGAACAACCAAGACAAAACTTTTCCAGGCAGATGCTTCAATATCAGTCATGGAATTTATGAAATTGTCATCCTTGATGATTTGGCGAATTTGAGGGCCGCTAAAGATTCCAGCTTTGAGTTTCTCCATACTCAATCCTGGAAAAAATCTGCAAATATATTTGAAACATTTACCATCTTTGTCTAGGGCCCTAACAAATTGCTTCATCAGTCCTAGTTTGATGTGGAGTGGTGGGAAAATAATTTTTACCCTGTCAACCAGTGG
>JABUQX010079637.1:27500-40000 GCA_015478945.1 Trachelipus rathkii
AATGTAGCTCTCCATCATAAGAACTTTGTAAAAATTTAATTTATGTTCGACTTTAACTGCTAGATTTTGCGCTGAGCATACAAATTTTAGCATAAAGTTCGAATGAAAATACCTATATATAACCCGTTCTCTGTTGAGAATACTCAATCAGTCATATCCGCCAGTATTATAATAATCAATAGAGACATCATTGAAATGTTGGCGAATCAGTTTTAAACCTTCAGAAATCGCTCCAAAGGTAAGCAATTGCCAACTTTCTGGGAAAGAGAGGTAACTTTCAAGGAAGGGCTGCGACTTACTCGAATTTCGATCACCAATTTTTGCTAAAAATAAAGTCTAGGCAGAGGGTTGTGGTAAACGCGCTGGAAAGTCAGTGACTACTATTTCGCCTTACTGAAGAAAGAGTTATCTCAATCTAGGATAAGTTACTTTCCTGTTAACTCTTTACTTTCATTGAAAAATAGGTCTTTACTAAATGTTGAATAAAAGAATCAGTTTTAAATATGGGATCTTTGAAATCTACTGATCATTTCTTATTATTATGGGTTCTTGCTACTAAAGGAAGACACCATTTTAGGCAAGGCCACCTCTAAATACTCTACTTATCCTATAATGATATATGTAATATTTACGTATATATTCTATCATATCTGATGAATGTGAGACAATACCGATCTTCATGGGTAATGTTATAGCTATATATTCAAATATTATATTCATGGTAATTATCTACTATTATCTCTATATTATATAATCATATCATATATATATATATTATACAGTACTCATATAATATATATATTATATCATATCATATTCTATATACTATATAATATATAATGATATAATATATATATATATATATAATATACTATAATATATTACTATATTTATAACATAATATATATAACTTTTACTGTATATTATACAGTATAATATATATATAATATATTATATACTATATATATATATACTATTATAATAATATAATATTATATCTCTATCTCTATATATTCTATATATATAATATATATATATATTATCTAATATATATATAATTTACTTATTATATAAATATATAAATATATATATACACTTATATATATATATATCTATATATACTATAATAATATATGCCTATATATCTTACTATTTATACTATTATATCATATTATATATCCTTTTCAAATACGCTCTCTGATTGCTAAATATATTAAGGTATGTACGAACAGCAATGGTTTTGTAATAATTCCATGTGTTGAATCTAATAATATTTGCTCTTTCAAAATTAAATGTATCAGTCCCAACTACTCCTAACTAATCAAAACAAAATTCATCGTATCAGATTAAATCAATCAATGTGAATTACAAATTTCTACAGATAACATGGAAATAAATTTTAAATAAATAATTTTACAAATATGCTAATTAAATAATAAAAATTTAATGTAATAACGAATAAGTACTTATTAAGAAAATTAAAGTAATAAAATCAGGTCATGTATTTAACTATAATAAAAATAATTAAATTATCACTTTCCTCTCCAATATTTCATAGCTCATATTAAAACTATAAATTATATATATATGATATACTATAATTTATTATATATTATATATATAGTTATCTCTCTTCTCGATATTTCTGTCATGAGTTTCTCTAATCTTTTTATATATATACTATATTATATATCTATATATATATATAGTATGTAATATATATATAATATATATTGATTGGCTTTTGATATCCTGTATCAAAAGTTTCAAAGTTAAAGAGTTTCTAAACTTTAACACTCAATTACTCTACTTTATAAAAATTAAAAGACTTTTAAAACCAGTTTAAAATAAATTTGAAAAAAGGGAAAAAGAGTATTTTATGGGAGCTAGTTTACGTTTCGAAACCTATTCTCTCGGTTTCCTCTTCAGAACTAAAATTTTTTCTCTTATTATTATAGCAAAATAAAATTTATAAGTTCACGTGGGGAAAAGGCAATTTGACGTCTCACATTCCTCTTCTTCTTCTTCAATTTTTATTTCAAAAACAAAGATTTTCCATTTTTTGCTATAAATCTTTCAGTGACAGGATCAAAATTGAAAAATCCTTCGGACAATTGTAAATTATTTTCGTTAGATCTTTTTTCCTTCCCCGCCCCAATGAAATACTGCACTATCAGTTGATTAAACTTTTTTCTTTGAAAAAAACACAAAAGCAGTTTCTCACAATCAATAGTGTTTATTTTTTGGAACAGATGTTTAAATATTGCAATTCACTTAACATTGCCCTTCTAAACCTCCCCCATAATTTGCTTCTTTTCTGGTTTTAAGCTGTTTCTTTCAAGTCCCTCTCCATAATAGAACTATGCACCATGAGCACATAGGTATCTTTTATATACCCCCCTCCTGAATACTCTCGCGTTGGTGGTATTATTGTTATCAGAAGTCGTGATCATGGTTTCCCGGGAAACTGAAACTATATTAAACAAATAAATGATTTAGACCATGAATTTAAGTTTAAGTAGTTGGGGAAAAAGGAACTTTTAAATATTTTCAAATAAAACAGGGAAGTTTTCTCTCAGACCAAAAAAATTCATATAAGCATGTCTATGTTTTGTGTTTGTGTGTTTTTGTTTGGCCAGTTTCTCGAAAGTATGAAAAATAAAATTAATTTTCCTGTTGTAGAAAATGGTGATCGAAATTACATTTAAACATTTATAACCAATAATTTTCTTAATATATTTTGGGGACTGAAATGAACAAAATTATTGACAGAAGTTGGTTTTGTTGGGTGGGTTTTACGAAAACTTCTATAAGATAGATAAGCTTCCTGTCTGTTTTCACTCATTAAATCAAAAAAGGAATATGCTTCGTTAACTGCTCTCAAAAGTAAAAGCAATTGTAGGGGTTAAATCATTAATTTGAGGAAGAAACTGTTTGACTGGAAAATAGGTAGGTACAACGGCAATAACATCATCAACATACCTCCTCCAAGTAAACACCTGTGAAAAAAGAGGAACCCGCGGAAGGAGCCTTGTTTCAAAAAAACTCCATATATATATTAGCCATGATGGGGCTTAAGCTGCCCCCCATGCTTGCTCCAAATATCTGGCGATGAAATTTGTTCCGAAATGAGAAAACATTTTGTGACATACAAATTTGGAAGCACTTAGTGAAGTCACTTGTGGGTATTGGAACCATGTGTGGTATCAGAAACTCTGTCAAAAATTCTAATAATTGGGGAATATGAACATTGGTAAAGCTTTGATGTTACCAGTTTGTTTACGAATGTCCCTATTCCACAATTATTAGAATTTTTGACAGAGTTTCTGATGCCACACATGGCTCCAATACCCACAAGTGACTTCACTAAGTGCTTCCAAATTTGTATGTCACAAAATGTTTTCTCATTTCGGAACAAATTTCATCGCCAGATATTTGGAGCAAGCATGGGGGGCAGCTTAAGCCCCATCATGGCTAATATATATTATATATATATATATATATATATATATACTAAATATATATTTTGAAACATAAACTCCTTCCGCGGGTATTTATATATATATATACTATATATATATATATATATAATATATTATTATATATATATATTATATTATATATATATTTTTTACAACTAAATAATTAAATTTTTTATAATAATATTAAAAACAATTAAATTAATATTAAATTTTTATACTATATTATATATATAATATATAATATATATATATATATATATATATATATATATAATAATATATACTATATATAATATATATATACTATTATATATAAATATATAATATGGAGTTTTTTGTAAAACAAGGCTCCTTCCGCGGTTCGCTCCTTTTATTCACAGGTGTTTACATGGAGGAGGTATGTCGATGATGTTATTGCCGTTGTACCTACCTATTTTCCAGTCAAACAGTTTCTTACTCAAATTAATGATTTAACCCCTACAATTGCTTTTACTTTTGAGAGACAGATAGATGAACATATTCCTTTTTTAGATTTAATGATAAAACAGACAGGAACTTATCTATCTTATAGAGTTTATCGTAAACCCACCCAAACAAACAAACATATACAGAAGATTATCTTTTCATCATACAAAACTCATTCTAATTTCTTTAATAACATTAATTTACTGCCCAGATGCCCTTATTGCCATTAAACAAGGAAATTAATTTTATTTTTTCATATACTTCCCGAGAACTGGCCTATTTCCCTGTAGTGATCAAACAAACATAGAACATGCTTAATACTCGAATTTTCTTGTCTGAGAGAAAACTCCCCTGTTAATTTTGAAAATATTAAAATAGTTCCTTTTTCCCCCCAACTACTTAAACTTAAATTCATGTTTAATCATTTATTTGATATTAATTTAGTCTTCAGTTTCCCCGAAACCATATCGCAACTTCTGATTAACAATAATACCACCAAGCGCGAAAAATCAGGAAGGGTATATTAGATACCTTGTCTCATGTGCCATAGTTCTTATTATGGAGAGACCTTGAAAACACTTAAAACCAGAAAAGAGCAACATATGGGGGAGGTTAGAAGGGGCAATGTAAGTAATGCAATATTTAAACATCTGTCCAAAAATAAACACGTTATTGATTGTGGAGAAACTGCTTTTGTGTTTTTTTCAAAAGAAAAAAGATTAAATCAACTGATAGAGTCTTATTTCATTTCTAACGAAAATAATTACAATATATATATATATATATATATATATATATATATATATAATATATATATATATATATATATATAATATTAAATTATATAATATATATTATATTATTTTATACTATATAATATATATATATATAATTAATATATATATATATACTATTTTATACTAATATACAATTATAATATTATATATATATATATATATATATATAATATTATATATATATATATATATATTGTAACGCTAGAATAATAGCTCACCTTTTTTAATTTCTCATTACCACTCCAGAGCACATCTAGCTGATACCTGAGATTTGGACCTTAGTAACAATCCTTAAATACAAACACCCAAATCCAAAAACCAGTTACCAGAGGTTTATTTTCCAAATTAACCTCAAAATAATATTGGGTTAAAAACCCTAATATACTAAGCATGAAACGCTGTATTCAGTAAATCAAATAAACTTCAAAAATCAAATCAGTTCTAATACGGTGCAAAGATCCAAACACGATAACAAATATGTATAAGAAATTATTTATTAAAATAAAGTAAAGAAAATTAATAACTTGGTTCCAATATATAAACTATGGACGTCAAATCCTATATTCCCAATCAAATAATAAAAATAATAAATGACAGAAAATGTAGCAAATGACAAATAAAATAGCTAAACAAACTACTAAGCTATATTACAAATTATAATCACAAGGTCTAATCCTATACCTCCAATTGTATGATAGGGATTATCATACCAGAGAACATGTATAACAAAGAATAAAATATCTAAGCACTAAAAAAGTAAATTGTAATCACAGTAATATAGTGAATGTCTGGTACTATAGATCCAATTGTACAGGATATGAATATCCTGCACAAAAGAAAGGTATAGTAGAGATATATATATAAAAAAATAAACAAATAAATAAATATTAAATAACTTATTAATATTCAATACTACTATTAATATCAAAATAACTACAGGCTAAATTCTGATATTAGCTCTCTATGCCAAATAATAAGACTATTATTTGACTAAAAATCGTTACTAAAAGAGACAAAATAGATTACTGAAATAAGTAAATAAATAATTGCTTTGACTAGGATCAATTAAGTAAGATTAGACTTCTAATCCTAAAGTTTTCAATTAAATAATAATAAATTATTTAATCAAAACCAATAGCAAATGAATCCAAACAAACTTCTATATTTCTTGACAGCTAATAAAATAAAGTGAAATGTCCATTTAGGGCTTACTCAAAATAATAAATTATTCAAAAGACTTTTAAAAAATAATATATCTAAAAATATGTAACTTACTGTTCAATATAAGACATCAAATACATCGGAAAAACCTTCGTGACACAAGACACTTTAAAAAAAATCACAAATATAAAATATTAAATACACATATTTAATACTATCAATAATTAACAACACATTTCACTACATAAAGAAAACACATACTGCTTCATTTCACATACGAAATTAAACATATGATTCTGCGTCGTCGTAATAAAATATTATATACAAAATCGTCTGCAAGACAAAAAAATGCTACAACAAACCTAATATTAATTGTGGAATAAAATTCTCGAAAAATGACAAGTTTGCTTTTATATATTTCAAAGAATTTTTAACAACGATTCGTTATTAACCAATTGATTTATGTTTTTCCGCCCTCAGGAACTATGGGTAGACTTGCGTGGTGGTGCTTGACATATCCAAGGCATTTGACCGGGTATGGCACGCGTCACTGCTCTCCAGGCTCCCCTCCTTAGGGTTTCCTCATTCTCTTTGCTTACTTATGTCTAGTTTTCTCTCAAATCGCTCAATATCGGCTGTTGTTGAGGGGCGACTTCTTCTTTTCCTGTCAATAGTCTTGTTCCTCAGGGTTCTGTCTTATCTCCTACTTTATTTCTACTTTTCATTATTGATCCTCTCACCTGCATATCTAACTCTATCCACTCGTATGCCGATGACTCGACCCTTCATTCTTCAACTCATTTCAATTCTGCTCCCTCTTTTACTTCTAGAATTCCCTCTCGTCTTAATCTTTCCGATTCTATTCTTGCTGATCTGGATAGAATTTCCAGATTGGGTCGTCTTAACCTTGTGAAATTCAATTCTTTAAAAACCCAACTTTTACATATCTCCCTCTCTAAGACACCTTCTAACTTTCCTATCTCTTTCGAAAGTTATCTCGTCTCTCCTGTTGACAATATAAACATCCTTGGCCTAACATAAAAAAAAAATGTATGGAAACACTCATCAATCACAATGGTTGCTAGGGCGGCCTTAAAGAACCTGGGAGTTCTGTTTAGGCTGCGAGACTTTTTTTCCTCTTCTCAGTTGCTCCGGCTATAAAATGACCTCATCCGCCCTTGTATGGAGTACTACTCTCATATCTGGGGGGCCTCTGGTTTCACCCGACTTTTGGATAGGGTCGAGTCAAAGGCCAAAAGGCTAATAAACTGTTCTGCACTTTCCAGTTAACTTGACCCTCTATCTTTGCGGCACGATGTTGGTGCTTTATCTCTTTTCTATAGGTACCGCAACGGCAGGTGCTCGGGGGAGCTTATCACTCGCGTACCACCACATTTACGGCGCCCTCGTACACAAGGGATGCTGTGTTGTCGCATTAGTTATGCGTTGATATTGGTAATTCCAGGCTTGTTCGCTGCGGTGCTTCCTTCTTTCCTGCCACCTCTGTTCTGTGAAATTCTCTTCCATCTTCTATGTTTCCTGCTGAATTTAATCTCTCTCTCACTTTAAAGCCTGCGTTTGTGCTCATCTGCGTAGTTTTCGTTAGTTGATGAATTTTTGTGTGCAACACCCCCTCGCCCGTGAGTGATGTGACAACTGTAAAAAAAAAAAGTATTTTTATTCAATAACAATGCGCAAATAAATAATATCTAAGCATTTTAGAGGAAAAGATTTACCTTCAAATCAGAAGAGTAGGCGGAGTCAAAATCAGTACACCTTGCTAAAACATCTGACAGGAAAATAAAAAAAATATGGAAAAGTCTGAATTTTCTTAAAAAGACCTCTGTTTAATAAAAGCGCATTTTCACATCTTTGCAAGCGATAAGGTTTGAGCTATACTTATATTTTATAATAAAACACCCTTAAGAATTCTTTGAAATTAAGAAAAAAAAAAAAAAAAAATCTTACAAAAATATTTTGTTCCCCTATATATATATATATATATAATATATATATATATTATAATATATATTATAATATATATATATATATATATATTATATATATATATATTATATTATATATAATTATATATATATATATATATATATATATAGTAATAATAACTAATAAACTTTAAATATTAATAAAAAGTTCTTCCTATTTTACTTAAAGAGAAGACATATCAAAATGAAACCAACAGATGCTAAAGAAAATTCATATACACAATTTTATAAAGTAAGTTTCACGTACGCACTTTCCGCAATCGGTTTGGGGCCTCGAATAGTCCCGCCTTTTTCCAATGGATTTAAAATTTAGCATTATGGAATAGTGATGATTCTTAAACTTTTTTGTCGTTGTCTCTTCTAAAAAATCCTTTTAATATTATTAGTATTATTCATTCTTTTAGCGTACATTATATATATATATATATATATATATATATATATAACGAGCTATAATATATATAATATTAATATATATATAAGTATATATATATATATATAATATATATATATATTTAATTTGAAAAAATTATATTTTATTTTTCCAATTACGAGAGGTTCGGGGAATGTACTTATGATGCTTGCAGGGTTCGGGACCTTCAAAAAGGTTGAAAACCACTGCTCTATTGGTTTCATAATCAAGGTTGACCTCCCTGATCTATAATGAAAGGTCAAAAGTCACCTTTTTTCAAAATTGAAAATTCTCTTTTCTCGCTTTTTGATCTGAATTTAATCTTGAAAATGTTACGATATTTTCAGAATTTTACGCTGGTTCTACTGGTGTACATTTCATAGCAATACAGGTATCTAATTACTAATAAATTTATTTTTTATTTTTCTATGTGAAATAATAGGCACGCGTTACTAACATGCTATAGTCTTCTTACTTCACTATTAAAAATTTCATTTAATTTTTTTTTTCTCTCGTTACTCCCTTTGTTTAATATTTTTATCATATTTAAATAATAATTATATTATATAAGTTTTATTCATCATTCGTAATTTGTTTATAATTGAATATTAAATTTAATTACTAACTTATACTGCTTGAAAAAACTGTTTCGCGGGCTTTTTTGGCCGTATAAAAGCTAGAGTTCTGTCTTAAAGCCTTATTTCTAATCATATATGCTGCCTGCAGAGCTACCGCATTTTAACTATCCTATTTGCTCGCATTCTGGTAGTTTTGCTTCAACCAGAACTTCTAGATTCTACCAGTTACAAAAGGCAACTTAACGTAGTAATAATAGCATTGCTTTGTTATTTAAATGAAGCTTCCCTATAATGATAGTGCCTTTCAAAATATTGGCTCGTTATAGTAGGGTTTCTTTTTCTTTCTTTAACCTGTGATGGTTATTTTTTTCATTCTTTATAGAAGTGTTTATTTAAGATACCCGAGTTGTTATTTCGATTTTTTTTTCTAAGCCTCTCTTTCAGGTTAGGAAATATTTGTTAACTAACAGATTCCTTTCTCCACTTTTCAGCTTATTTAGGGACAAAATTTCGAGATTAGAATAAATTCTGATAATTCTGTCTTCCAATTATTTGTCAGAGCTTCTGGATATTGCAATTGATTATTTATCTTTTACAATATCCTAGTGAGTGTGAACACGGAATAATTAAAAGACTTGAATTTTTATAGGTTTCGCCATATCACCCATATCTAAATCCCTCACGTTTTTAAAGACTTCAATTCTGCCTTGAATCTCTTAGAATCCTCGGATCATAGATGATTTTTAACATAGATCTGAAAATTGATGCTTTCTATTTTTTTTAGACTGACCTTTAGGAACAAGGTTTGAAGTTGCGAAATGCAGTTGCAACTTAGATTTTTAACATTTTCTTTTAAAAAAGCCTTTTCCACTTTCTCTGCCATTCCGATATTGAAGTAAAAGAAAAAGTTACATACGCATTAGAAAATTCCATTTTTACATGCAACATCTTTTTCTTCTTCCTTTTTCTAAACAAACACTCATTAAATTTAACCTCCAAATTGTTAATGACACTGTTAAAAGAAAGCATTCGAATTATACAGAAAATTAAAAATTGTCTTAAAATTTGTCACTATAAAGATTTGTAATTTCAGTCTCCATTTCCACTTGACGAGAGAGAAGGTGTCAGAATTTGCTTCATATTTTAAAGCTCCATTATTTTATATAGTTTCCTTTATTTTATTCAATTTAGAGTAATATGTTTAAGAAAGTTTTTAAACTTGCTAAATATATATATATATATATATATATATATATATATATATAATATATAATATATATATATATATATATATATATATATATATATATATATATATATATATATATATATATATATATATATATATATATATATATATATATATAATACGTTTATAGGTAAACTATTATAGGGAACATATGAAATCTTGTAAAACGTACTTTAAAATTAAAATCGATAGAATAGGCTTTTCCCTTTTAACAACGAACAAAGTTTTGTGTGAATTTGAATGATTTTACATTGTTTAATTTGAATTTTCATGTTTTGCTAATATGACCAATTTAAAAAGAGAATTAAGTGAAAAAGGTACATTTACGCTAAATTTAATAATAGTGGTGTTTCAAAGTGAACACTGCATAACAAATTTCAACTTTTTGTCTATTGAATTGAATTCGACACGTGATTAAAGGTAATTTGGGTGCACCGAACACGAATCTGCACTTAGTTTTTCTTTATCAAGTCCCAGATTTTCATAATAGACGTTGCCCCTTTTCCGTATTCGTAGGAAGATTTCACTCAATTTGCTATATATGTGTTTTTTTTTGTAGCCAAATATTATAACTATTCAAGGCGATTTTTATCTGCATATATGAATATTGAATACATTGGCATAATATTAGCTTTTTTTGTACTAATAGTTTTTTTTATCATTTAAACTCCTTTAAAGTTATATACCTCTTAAAGCTAATTTTCATTTATATTTTTTCAGATTTCCTGAGATATATTTTGAAATAAGTATTTAATATACCTTTAAATACTAACCTCAGATCCCGTCCATGGTCAACTAGTGAAAATTTATTGCATAAAAATGAGGAGGAAGATAGATTCTCATATTCTGAAAAATTTTGCACTTGCTCATCAAGGGGAAATTAACTGACTTTTGTAAGAAAAGCTTACTTGCCTACTTTGGTATACAACTAGGTGATCAAGATAAAATCGTGGGCACCACATAAAGCATGCACTGTATGCATCGAAAGATTTCGATCAATGGACAAAGGGGTTAGAATCAAAAATACCTTTTGGAGTTCCTATGGTACGTTTTTTATTTCACAACACCAAGCAATTTTTGATCACTGATATAAATATATATATATATATATATATATATATATATATATATATATATATATATATATATATATTTTTTATATATATATATATATTTTTTTTTTTTATATATATAATATATAATATATAATATATATATATAGTCCGTTTTTGTACCTTTATATACCTTTGATTTTAATAACATTGTATTTCATAACAGGTATGGCGGGAGCAAACTAACCATGAGACCAATTGATACTTTTTGCAATGTCAATCTTTCGGGGTAGAGCAAGAAAAGTAAACAATGTAACCAGTACGCAAATTTTGAGTCCGTGATACGATCTGTTCCACATCCAAATGAAATTCCAATTCCAGCAATTAAAGGCTTGCAACCTCTTCAAGAGGTCAAAGATGTCCATTAAAATAATGTTGAACACTCGAAATTGGCAGACACCGACTTTGACCTTGGCCTATTTGAAGGTAAAAATGTTTCAGAAACATTTAACCAGGCCCAGCTAAATGATCTTTTGAGGGATCTGAATTTACCCAAAACGGCTTCGGAACTTCTAGCCTCAAGACTTAAAGGGAAACATCTTCTTACTTCAGACACATATATTTCCTTTTACAGAAAAGGAGAAGAAGGGTTTCTTAAATATTTCAAAACAATGTAATTTAGTATATTGCTGCGATATAACTGGGTTGTTAAAGGAGATGGGAATTGCGTCTTATAATTCCAATGACTGGCGCTTGTTTTTATATAGCTCGAAACGAAGTCTGAAATATGTGTTGTTGCACAATGGCAATTTTTACGGCTCAGTACCGATAGGGCATTCTACAAAGCTAAAGAAAAGACATGAACATATAGAAAAGGTACTACATCTTTCAAATATATGGAGCACGATATGTGTTGACTTGATATTTGATATGTGTTGACTTAAAGATGGGTAATTTTCTGCTCGGACAACAGGGCAGGTATAATAATTATCCATGTATCCTCTGTTTATGGGATAGCAGAGCTAAAGAAGAACACTATTGCAAGAAAATCTTGCCAGCACGAACTTCACTTACAGTCGGAGAAAAAAATGTAATTAAACCACCTTTAATGAGCAGAGACAAAACCACATTTCCTCCTCTCCATATCAAACTAGGTCTTATGAAACAATATGCGAAAGCTTTGGATAGGAGCGGCGAATGCTTTCAATATTTACTGTCAAAATTTCCAAGTATAAGTTATGAAAAAATTATGGCGGGAGTTTTTGATGATCCACAAATAGGAACGTTATTGAAAGACA
>JABUQX010079637.1:45000-55379 GCA_015478945.1 Trachelipus rathkii
GAAAGACATCTAGCATGTTTAATTATACTGCTAATATATTTGTCGATAATGACTACGCGGTTTCGCTTTCCGAACTACGGACACCATGTAATCTACGGAGCACTAGTGAATACTGGGAACATTCGCGTGGAAAGAACATATCGTATTAAATAATGTCGGAGCAGGAAGTTAGACCCACACTCATCTATATATTAATAGTCGCCAGCGGTTATCAGACACTGCGAGCCATTAATAAATATAATAATCATGCACCCCACGTATACACCACATTTACATGTCCCGTGTGCGCGGATATTTATCTTACGTCCTGGCGTCGTCGGCGAATACACCAAAACGCTCAACATATATGTCTCGCATCCGTTCCTTAAAAAGATCATTAACACCAGGTCGCGCATTATACACCCTGATGCATTTGTATAACTTCACACACAAATCGCCGATATAATCGGCGTGATATGAGGCCCCAGGGCTGTCTAGGCTTGAAGCTCGTGATGCACGACGCGGCAATATTCGAACGTATATCTGAGAGAACAACAATTTGTATAATATAATGTATTGTAACTAGAATATTAGAATAACTATACTAGTAACTATCTATTCTACCTACTTCTATTTGACGATAGCTATATTGTATACGATCATAGGTTAAATTGTATGATACTATTAAATAACAATTATTACATAACATAGTTAATCTAGATATTAATATTTAATTAGAGCGTCTGAAAATTAAAATTATGTTCTTCAACATATTACGAACGATAGTGCACCGATTCCGTTAATCTCCACCCGCAATTTGCGGATATCACCAAAAAATATCGCGGAATTTGCGTGTCGATGAGTGAATATATGCGAAGATTGGCAGTTATGCGGATATGGCGATTACATGGCATCTGCTGGTCAATTACCCGCAATTAACAGGACTTCCTCGGCGCCGGCACGCCTGGTCGATTTCAAGATGGAAGAATGCCCTAAAAAATTCATAGTCCACAAAATTTCATTTTACTAACGTTTCATGCCATTCCATCAGAACGTCTCTCGGCACAACCACCAAAAAGCAAATCGTTTATTCTTGCATCTCGTATTCATTTAATCAAAGCGATTATGTATAATAAGTTAATGCCGCGGAATTTAACAAAATACGTATATTAACGTGTCTAAAGCATAGGAATAAAGTTTGACAAAATAAACAATTCAATATTTTTCTACATTCTTCTCTTTTTAATTTCACTTTTTATACAAAATTATTCATATTAACTATAGGCTTAAATATGAACATATAATTTATGAAGCTACGATGTCGAGACCAATTTCCTTGAAATTTTCAGATCCATACAATTGGTATGTGTACAGTATAACAAAAAAAATTGATAGAATAAAATAAAGGATAATTCTTATTTCTATAATTCTTGTAGTAAGTGTACTTAAGCAAATCGACAAGTGTCTAGAAACGAAGTATATCCATATATCACTGATATATCTTATTATATATATATATATATATTATATATATAAATTTATTATATATATTATAATATAATAAAATTATATAATATATATAATTAATATTAATAATATATATATTAATTATTATATAATATTATATATATATATTATTAATATATATAATATATTATTATAATTAATAAGAAATATATATATATTATATAATTATATTAATATATAATATTATATATAATTATTATATATATATAATATACATAATATAACTGCTGAGGTAATTATCTCAGTCTAGCTATAATCTTGGCTCCTTTCGTAGACCGGATATCCGGCTATCCGGCTTAGAATCCGGCTTCTAAATTAAGCTATCAGTATATATACCCATATCCTTAAAAGTATATATAGTATAATATTAATTAATATATATTATAATATTTATTATAATATAAATATATATATATATATTATATAAATAATATATAAATTAATATATATATATATATATAATATATTATATATATATATATAATATATATTTATAGTAATATATATATAGTATATTAATAATAATAGTATTAATACGCGATATATATATATTTTATATAATACATATATATATATAGGATATAATACCTCCTATAAATATACAATATATAATTATATATAATAATATATATATATATATAATATAATATATTTAAATATTATATAATAATATATATTATTATAATATATATATAAATTATTATTAGGATACACTCAACTATAATAGAGTATATATTATAAGTATATATATATCTAATATAATAATATATAATTAATATATATATATATATATTTCAATAATTATTGAATATTTACTCCCCCAACGAGAGAAGAACACCTACTAGGAAGTAATTATACGTTATTCAGGCCCGGATAACATGATATCCGCCGGTATCCGGATAGCCTATAATCTATAAGCCGGATAGCCGGATAACCGATAGTTTGCACTATAGGATAATACCGGCTCCAATCTCCATAATATATTAATATATATATAGGCCCAATATGATATAATATATATATATTATATATATATATATATTAATATATATATATATATAATATATATTATTATATATATATATAATATATTATATAATATATATAATATAATATATACTTAATATATATATAATATATATTAATATATTTAATATATTAATAATATATATAATATTTAATATATATTAAATAAAATATATTATAATTATAATAATATTATAATTATTAATAATTATATATTTAATATATATATATTAATATTAATAATATATATATATATATAATTAATTAATTACTATATATTAAATAATTATTATAAAAAATATTAATAATATATATATTAATATTATTATATATTAATAATTAAATATATTATATATATAATATATATTATATATATTAATATATATATATAATATATATATATATTATAATAAGTATTAATATTATTAATATTATATATATTATATATATATATAATAATTTAATATATTTATATATTATTATATATATATAGTTATATTATATATATATAATATATATATAGATAATATATTTATATATATTTATATATAATATTATATATAATATTAATAATAATATATTATTATAATATTATATATTTTATATAATATATAGTTATATTAATATATATATATATTATATATATTATATATAATAAGTATTTATTATATAGGATTAATATATAATATATAATATACTATATTATTATAATTATAATATAACTTTAGATATTAAATATATTAATAATAATTTAATATAATATATATACTAATTATATAATATATAATAAATTATATACTATAATATATAATAAATTAATATTATTATTAATTATTAATATTAAGTTATATATATATATATAATATATTATTAAGTATATAATTAATCGTATATAATATAATATTAATATCATTATTATATAATATATAATATTATTATATTTAATTTATGATATATTAATTATCTATTTATGAGAAAACAAAATATTAATTTATAAGTTATATAAAACTCTGTATATATATATAATACTTAATATGTATAATTAATATCATCACCCCAAGCTTCTCTCTCTATAGTGACTAGGCAGTTAATGGATGATATGTGGCATGCTGTGGAATGTTAAGATAAAGTAGTAAGAAGAATAATGATCACACAGTATTCAGATTAAAATGAAAATATAACTATAGTACTAACTAGTATACATCGCACTAACCTTATATTTTATATACTCATTTAATATAGATAGTAACTTACGCTCAGCAGTTAGATAAATATATATCGCATCTTATATAGCTTTATGAGTACACAACGTAACCTCTTAACTATACTACTAATATATATATCATCACTACGATCAATATGATTTACTAGGTCATACATAATTTCGGTATTGACCATATATACTTAGTATGATGGGTACCAATATTAAATCATATCACTTACTTACTATATAATCAAAACACCCTACTCATAGTAATACTATATAGTATATAATAATATAATTATTATATTATTCTATTATTATATAATGTACTACCTTTCTCTTACACTAGCTCATATACTTTATAGTACGCCTAAATAATCCCGTATTTCTCACCTCAGCAGCATTCTATTTTTTTCTGACTCAATACTATTTCTTTCCTAAAACTCACAGCTCAGTCGATTTCCATCTCACTCACTCTATACACTCCGCCTTATACCACTAATCCTATCATCACCATCTTTATCCACACTACCGAGGGCATTTGAATGTAGCTGTCATTGTTTGTGTGAATCATGAAAAGTGACGCCCATGAACAAATCTGAAACAAACGACAGGAATCGGTTTATTAGATAGTGCTAATGACTTAGTACACCTGGCTATAGACGTAAATCAAAGAATTGAATTAAGCACAGGTGTATAACCTAAAGAGTGATGAAAGCTGGGTAAAGTACACAAAAGTTAATGCGTGATCGAAAATGAATACTATAAAGTCAAAGATGTAAGTGTTCAAAGAAAAAACCGATGTTTTTGATGATCCTAATATCACCACCAGCGAGATATTGAAGCCTTGAATTAACTAAAGACCACAGATAACATATGACGTCAGGAGGAAAGAAGTAGAAACAATTAGCAAATTGTCAGAAGGTATGAGTAGAGAGGTGCTACTGAAAAGGGAAATAGGAAAATGCGAAACCGGTGGACCCAGGATTGATAATAAAGCATAATATCAGTGTAATCTCTCAGCGAGAGAGATAATATATACAGACTGGTCATTCGCAAACTGATGAAATGGCGAATAGTGGCGAGTTGCATGGCGTATACACTGGCGATAAATCTGCTTACATTTGGCTTCAATAAGAAGAGGAAATAGATGATTGATGTATTGATGAGGTTATGCATGTGTGCAAATAGAAGGAATATCAGTATTTTCCGTGATGAGGTCAATTAGTTAAGAAGGAGAGATAGTGTAAAACGATGAATATTACTGAGCAAATACTCAAGGATAACGGAGGCAAGATTGTGAATTTGAGGATGGATTTTAAGAAATTTGTGATAAGTAAACTAGCTTTATAGGAGTATTTATATAAGAGTCTTACGGGTGACTGAAATGACTGAAGGTGCAGACAAAGAACTTGTAATGTGTGGATCAAAATCTTATACGATTGAAGCAAATGATTGAAAATAGAGAAGAAGTAAAGAATTTTTATTTAGCGATTCACTAGAATTGCACAGAGGTGTGATGATAGGTATTTATAAAGAGAAGACTCTAGGCAGGTGTTATTGATCATATACTGGTGTGAAATGGTAGCCTTCTGAATGGAATCACATGTTATTACACGAAAGCAGAATCGTTTGTTAGAATTATGTATAGCTGAAAGTGAATAATGGTTTTTAATATTAATAGCAGAATGTAGGCAGGGATCGTTTATTTTTGCTTGTGTGTCTTCAATTGTATATATTAAGATTATATTATTGTATGAGTTACTTATACTACTATCTAGGATGTTACTATAATATATTCGTTTGTGATATGGAGCTATTATTCGTTTTCTATTATTCGTATTATCCATTTTTAAGTCTCATTATTATACGTATTAATTATATTACTATTGTACTGGATATTATTGATTACCTCACTATATATATTAGGCTATAACATATGCATAATTAGGGTACTTATTCTAAATAGCATCCGAGCAAGTTTACATTATATTTTTTTTGGAAGTACTTGGTCGTGCTCTTCATATATATTTCCATTTTGCTCATGGTCCGCCCCTTATTTGGGAGGTCGATGTCCCAATCATCCATGCAAGCCGAGGCGTAACCGTCGAGACGGATCTGTAGGTGAGTAAGGTGGACACTCGCAGACGGAAGATCGACGTTGTCAGCTCTAATATGGGAACCGCGGCCCCGGGGGGTGGGCATCTAAGGCCCTTAGTGAATGAAGGTTACGATCTTGGAGTCTCAACCTGTGTCCTATTATTTCCTCGTAGGCCTGGTGCATGACCACGATCTCAGTTTAGTTAGTGACTGATTTTTTGCATCTCTCGCGGGGGAGGTATTCTGTGTTGCTGAACATTCCTGGGGGGCAGTAGTTTTATTAAGAGTAATTCGGTGGGTTACGATCGTTGAAGTTTTGCTGTAAAAGTATGTGTGATCATACTGATTTCAGAGAGATTTGGTGAACTCTCGGAAGGGAGAGTGTAATGGTTTCTACCCAGTGAGTCGCAGTACGTAGAGGGCACCGGAGCGCCACGGAAGGTCACCGACATTCCTGACCAACGCGTATTAGTGTTCAGGTCTGCAGTAGGTCAGAATTAACAACATGGAGATTGTAAGTGGGGGTCTATAGCTGTTGCCAGTGAAGTCTTGCTGTCGTTATTCTGCGAGTCTTCCTATCGTGGAGTCTTCCTGAGAGGAACGAATTATTTGTTTCTAATCAGAATAGATGCTGTGAATCTGGACTAGAGTGTTTTCACTAGCGCTGTGATTATGTTATAAAATACGCACACGCATTTATTGAAGCTTTGGTATATTTTGATTCTGTTTGACTGAAGGAGGAGGTGTACCTTAACGAGTTGCTCTCATACTTGACTTGAGGTCTTGAGAATTTTTGTAACAGCTTGTCAGTTGGTAGCTGCTTCCATTGCTGAATTCACCCTCCTGCAAATCGTAAATAAAGTGCTCGGTAGAGAATAATTTTAGTTTTCTATTTGCTGTCTCTATATTGATGTTTTTTAGATTGTAGTCCAAAAGGTTATGAGTCGGGTTGTCACAAGGTATACGCCAATTTAGGATCGTATTGTTTTAAGTGGGAGATTACTTTATGAATTATATTTCGTCGGGTAGAATATGAATGAATTTATGGCTGTCTGTCATTGGTGATTTATGGGTTTATATACCATAATTCTCGCCAGAAGGCTTGGAAATAGATCTATGGAATGATCCAAGCTCAGGCTTCTCTATAATTAGTAACGTTCTGATTATTGAGTTGCATATATGTGTGGTACGGGAATTAAGGTCTGGTTATGGTCTATCTGTGTATATACATCAAGCTATGTCATAAGTTTTAACGACGTGTGAATCATGGGGTAAAGTTTGTAGTGGGTAGTGCAAGTGTTCGGCTCTATAACCTACGGTAAGAAAGCCGCAACGCATGATAATTGCGTGCCCAAACGGGACTACTCTCGTGTAGCATAGCTTTATTCCAGCGCTCTTTGGAGTACACTGATAGTTCTGCGGTGTATACTCTCTACAGTGTACTATCTCTTCTAGATATAGATCTTTGCTAGCCAGCGTATTATTCAATTCCGTTATTGTATACGGCTACTAGACGCATTTTTTGAATGACGTGATATCGATCAAATGAGGTACTCTTCTGGAAAGCTTTACGTAGTCACAGGTTAGCCTCATGTGAACTCTGGTTCATCTAGAACTTGAGTCCTCTTGCCTTAATTGTGTTTGCATTGGTTTCTAGTGCTGACTGCGTTGTAGTTGTGAATAGTATCCGGTGACAGTGGAATGATTTTGAGGCATCGTCAGAGTGGGTTTGCGGAATGAAAGCTCGCAGGATTTGGTACGAATGACCGTCCACAGTTTCTGTTTGAGAGGTGTAGGCATGATATATATGAGTAACGATCAATGATTAGGAGAAAGATAACGGGATAGTAGTCCTTTTCTGTGATTTTAACTTTTTATTTATCTAAGATGAACTCATTATGTCGTATATTTCCAAAAGTGATACTAAGATCCATTATTAGAGCAAATATTCTGTCACTGATATTTGAGAAATGGTGGTGGATGGTCATATTCAGTAATTAAATGTGCGAACCGCGTCATTGAATATGTTTTCTGGTGCATAGTGACTTATAGGAGCCTAGTTTGAAATTTTTATGAGTATATATAGATAAGTGGATGAAAGCATCGCCGATCTCTAACTCCGAGAATAGTCAGTTGATAACGGCGAGAGGTTGGGTAATCATATGGACCATAATTCGTTTTATTGAGAGAGGGAGTGATAGACCTGATTGGTTTTTCTATCTTAGTTTCATTAAAGTGGTGTGTATAGTAGTTATTTGTCTATGTATTTGATTCTTCACCGAGTGGGTGTCAAAGATAGTTTGCAAGGTGGTTGTCGTTGCTGTGGGAGAGCAATAGATAGTCATTTTTGCTCCTGCAATCTAATTAGTGCGTTCTTCTTTATGCTTGTGTGGGATTGCGGCGCATGATAATCTAGGAGGAGAGTTGTGGACGAATTTCTTCGACATCTTGAAAATGTTTTATCTTTATTATTCTTCTTCAGGCTGCCCCCTCGACTATCGTATTGTAGTGGTGTCCGATTGCTTAGGAAAATATTTTTTTTCATCGCCTTAAGGTCTGCGATTGTATGATATGCTGTTGATATTGTATATTGCGCTGTTATAATAAAGTTTTTAAAATTTGATAATGCAGTTTAGATCTAGATATAAGTTCAAAATCCACAATTATTGATCTGGTGCTAATGACTGATTTTCTTTGTTTATTCATGATTCATGATTGTAAGGATATAAAGGATGGGATGTTACAGCGGTTTTACTACTTATACTCTCTTTATGTATGGTCTGTAAATGCTCGTTGGTAGGTTTTTTTTTTGTATAATTGTCGTGAGTTTGTTACGTAAATGGCCCCCTATAGTTATAGGGGAGTGAATTTGTAAGATTGACTACGGTTAAAAAAACAAGACAAGTTTCTTATTTTCTAGCTCTTATATTTTGATTGTTTCCTAAGTCAGACCAATCAATCGAACTATTATTTCTAGAGTTGAGCCTTGAAAGTGTGTATATTAATTCTGGGTTTGCGAGTAGTGTTGTCTATGTATAGTGAATCAATTAATTGGACGCTAATGAGGTCTACAGTGGGAGGAATCAATGTTTTTGCGCTTTATATTGCGATGTTAACTTATTGCATACTGGCAAAAATTGACAAAAGTGAGCATCAGGACTATTAGCATGCTCAGAAGCCACTTATGTGGAAATGGTTTTATAACTTGTGTGGGACTCTGTGCAGCGATAGAGGGGATAGCGTTTAATAGTCATTTGGATTATTTAATAATGATATCTAAGGTGCATTTCGAGGATGTTGAAAATCTCGGTTTCTGTGAGATTTTACAACTGTACCACGGCTCGTGTGATGGGCGGTTGAGTCGCCTCCTATTATCAGCGTTTTGTGAAATGTATTGATAGGACTTAGGTAGGTTGGTAGTTGTTGTGGCGGTAATGTTGAGATATGGGGTGGGGGATGTATATGTTCAATATGTTATGGGATGTATTGCTGAAGAGGATGGTGAATGGTTGAATGTTGAAGAAAGCAATATTTTCTGAATGTTTGTTGTTTAGGCCATCTATATTGATATGAAATATTTTTGTTGTTAAGTTCTTATTGTTCGAATTGTTTGGTGGTAGTGAAGTTGTAAGGGGATTGCAAATGAAGTAAGTCCATGTGTAGTTTTGATGGGGCAATACTGCAAAAGGGGAACATTTGTTTTTATGAATCCATCTTTTGTAGTGGAAACATTTTATAAATGGCTGGTTTTCTGTTACGTGATTGTTGCAGATGGGACAGATATATTTTGTGGTGCCAGGCTTAGGGTGTACATCGCCAGATTGTTTAATGATGGTAGGCGAGATATGGCTTAGAAAATTTTTATTATCAGAGTGCAGGGAGGTTAGGATCCTGAGGGGGGGGAGATGTGGGTGACCTTGGAGGTTTTGACGCGCAGGCGACCTAGGTAGGTTTGTGGTAATTAAGCTTCACTGGAGGAGAATAGCGCGAACGGACCTAAATCGCCACGCAAATAACAGATGCTGGGCATGAGAGCAATGTGAATTGTTTTACAGGGCGGAACCCACGCATCTTGAAATATGTTAGTATACATGAATTCTTTTATAATGGTTAATACTATTTAAATTCTTTAAAATTCTTAAGAGAAGAAATGCAACATGACACAGATAAATAACATGTTTACAGGGGTTGAGCATATGAGATTTAAATAGTTTAGGTAAAGTTAAATAATTTTTTGATATTTTTCTGTAGTTGAGAGTCCCTCCCTCCAGGAAAGTTGAGTGATGGGCCTCAACTTCTATTTCTATCACCAGAGGAGTGTGAGCTTCTTTCTTTGGCAACCATGCATTCACATGGGAAAGGGTTTGGTTCAGACTTTTAAGTCAATTCAGGTAGGGATTCGTCTCGTCTTTTTGGGCCCTCATCCAGACCGTCATAGATTTCAACCACGCTACGGGAAAGCACTCTGAATCGTGTGACTATATATATATATATAATTTATTATATACTATATATTATATATATATATATTATATAGTATATA
>JABUQX010079638.1:5000-30000 GCA_015478945.1 Trachelipus rathkii
ACCACCTGTTATACCATCCTTTTTTTGATTATATATATATATATATATATATATATATATATATATATATATATATATATATATATATATATATATATATATATATATATATATTAAATCATATATATATATATATATATATATATATATATATATATATATATACTGTATATATAAAATCTGTATTAATAGTCAATATTTAGGCCTAGAAGGGGTATTGGTACTACTGTATAATTTAAAACATCTTTAATATACATAAAAAGAGGTAATTTTAAAAAAAAACAAAAAAAAACATTTTGTTTTAAAAAAAAACGTGTTTTTTTTTCAAAAAAAAACCAAATTAAAAAAAACCGTTTTTTTCACAACTCTATATATATATATATATATATATATATATATATATATAGTATATATATATATATATATATATATATTTTTTAGCAACTATATATATATATATATATATATATATATATATATATATATATATATATATATATATATATAAGATAATATTGAAGCTCTTATTCAGAAAAAATCGAAAGCATAGACAAACAACTGGACACTCAAAATAAGAAAAATGTGAAGGAAAATAGAGAAAAACTTGTACCAATAATTGAAACTATACGTTTATGTGGCCAGCAAGGTCTTGCATTAAGGGGCTCAAGTGACTCTGGACGTATTGAATTATCAACTCCAGCTGAAAATGACGGAAATTTTAGAAGTCTTCTTAGGTTTCAAAATGGAGGTGACCAGGTTTTGAAGAACCACTTACTTTTATCGTCCAAAAATTCAATGTATACGAATCCCGAGGATACAGAATGAAATATTACAGTCATTTAGTCAGCTTATACAAAGGGAAATAGTGGAAGAAGTTAATAAAAATATTTTTTTTCAGTATTACCTGATGAAACAATGGATATTTTTTCTATACAGAACAGTTATCATTTAGTGTAAGGTACCGATTGATGGTGATGGAGGTGATACTCCTTTTACTTTAAGAGAGGATTTTTTATCATTTGTTCCGGTTTATGATATCTCAGGGAAAGCATTGGCAAATGTAATTTTGAAGAGACTCGGCTATCTTGGTTTAAAACTCGAAAATTTAAGAGGCCAAGGATATGATGGAGCCTCTTCCATGAGAGGCAAATTCCGAGGAGTGCAATCTGTTATTCGGAATGAGTATCCTAAAGTTCTATACACACATTGTGTAGCACATTGTTTAAATCTATGTCCCTCAGACTCTTCTAAAATCAGGTACCAAACGCCTTAGATTCATCTCTGAAATATGCACTTTTTTTCGATCGAGACCGAAGCGCACAAAACTTCTGGAAGATAAAATAAAAGAGTTTTCTAGTAACCAGAATAACAAGAGGATCAAAAAGATGTGCGAGACCAGATGGTGTGAATGGCATGAAGCGGTTTTTCTTTTTAAAAAGACTCTTGAGCCAATACTTGCGTCATTGGAAGAAATAAAAGAATGGCCAGGTGAATTATCACAGAAAGCTACTTCATTGTTAAATTCAATCAGTAATTTGAATTTTATAATAACATTATACGCTTTTAAAATTTCTTGGAATAGCCTACACCTTGTCAAGTTACAGAGTGTCCATTTGGACATTGTCAGTGCAATAAACCCTAGGTGAAAGACATTATTCAACTTCTCGAAAAAAGATAGACAAAATGCACAGAGCTTAAAACCATATTCACACAAGCTAAAATGTATGCGACAGCTTAGGTATTGAAATAACAATTAAAAGAACTACGAAGTTCCAGAAAATATCGTTGTAGTGTGCCTACATCAGATCAGATCCCGAATCATATTACCGCATCTCAGTTTTTATTCCGTTTATTGATGATCTGATTTCTTCGTTGACTGATCGACCCTCGCATGAAACCACTATCATTTCACTTCAGCATATTTTACCAGAAAAGTGCAATGTACCTTATAAGCATATTGAAAAAGCATCCTCTTTTATAAAGACGACCTTCCAGACCCTCACGAGGATACACTAAAAGGAGAGTGGTGTCTCTGGCAGCGTAAATGTCTGTTAGAAGCAGGCTAAGTGTGACAAGAGGAGGTTCAACATTGCTACTCTCCCTCTGAATATCTTAGCAGTATCGCCTGTATCCACCGCAACAGTAGAAAGAACCTTTTCGACATTAAGGTGTCTGAAAACTTATTTACGGAATAGTGTTGGAGAGGATCGCATTACAGGTCTTGCTTTACTGTCAATTCATCGAGATCTCAGCACAGAAGTCAGCAATGAAAATATTTTGAATCACCTCAGTCAAAAAGCAAGGAAACTGAAATTGACCTTATAAAACGATGGTAAGTTCTTATGAGAATTATATATATATATATATATATATATATATATATATATATATATATTAATATTATTATTATATATATATATATATATATATATATATATATATATATATATATAATTTTATTTATAATATTATTATATTATTATTTCTATTATATATGTATATTATATATATATATATATATATATATATATTATATATATATATATATATATATATATATATATATATATATATATATATATATATATATATATATATATATATATATATATATATATATATATAATTTAACTTCATTTGAAATGTAACTACTTATTTAAAGTCGCAGCCCCCCGAAAAAGTTCCTGGCTACGGGCCTGCTACAAGCAAATGTCAAAATAAAAATGTAGTATTTCTTTTATAATAAAAATTCAATAAAGTTTTTCCAAATTTTTGTGTGAAAAGTTTATACAAAATTGCTTTGAGAGTCGAATAGGAGTCATTTTTTTTAAATCGACTCCGACTCCAACTCCTACCCTTGAAAATCCCACCCCAACTCCGAATTTCCCATCCCTGATATAAGAGAAAGAAGAAAGTATATAGTTATGGTTATAGTATATATATATAGTACATATATATATATATATATATATATATATATAAGTGTTAGTTAAGTTAATAGCATACAAAAGATATATATATATATATATATATATATATATATATATATTAGGGTGCACCGGAACTGAAATTTTCTGTTCCGGTCGGACCGGAATTAATGGAATCACAAAAAATTCGGCCAGAATTCGCCCCTCGAACCGGAATTCTAATGAACTATAAAGAAATGTAACAAAAATTCTATAGAACTCTCAATATAAAAATCTTTTTTATATATATATATATATATATATATATATATATATATATATATATATATATTTATATATATATATATATATATATATATATATATATATATATATATATATATATATATATAAATTATATATATATATATATACCGTATATATATATATATATATATATATACCGTAAGACGGGGTAATTCGGTCCATGTGGGGCAATTCGGTCCAATTCAGTCCAGTGGTTTAAATAAAAAAAAAGCATTTTAAAGCATCTTTAAAGATGTAAAATAATGTATTTTTATGTCTTAGGTATTAATTTTTTATGAAACCTTTAATTTAAGTCCATTAATTTTGTGATTTTTTTTTTTTCTGACACTATAAAATCGGGTAAATTTTAGGCTTATTGCTAAGAATCATACAGGTCAAAATAATTGTACTACATTATTGGTACCAAGATATAGTACTTAAAAATAGTTCATAACCTTAATGCAATCGTTGGAGTCATTCAGGCAAGAGATAAATATGTTTTATTATAAAAATTGTAACATGGGGCAATTCGGTCCAGGTTTAAAAATTTGCGTGGGGCAATTCGGTCCACATTGAAATCTTCATTAAATTAAATTTTTTAATACTCTTTTACAAAAAGATGTCCGAAATATGTTTAAAATAATTTTTACACTTTTACAGCAAGATAGGTAGGTAGGCCTAATTAACCTATACAAATTTTTTCAGCAAGATGGTTCACACTTACGCAAAAGTAACACGGCAGGATACAAAGGGATACTCTGATGATGATGTTGCCAGACCCTTAAGCCGTTTTCGTTCTTGCATTGGTTCTTACGAAACGTAATATGCCTAAAACGCTCGAGTTTGCATTCGTTTTTGTCAAAGCGTTTGCGTTCGTTTTTGTCAAAACAGCGCAAAATCGTAAAAGAAACGCTCACCAAACGTAAAGAATTTCCTTAATTCTGTGTAATATAAAATAAAAAAGAATTGCAACCTTACAAATAACATTACAGTTCGTTTTTGTCAAACAGCGCAAATTTAAAAAAACGCTCACCAAACGTAAAGAATTTTCTTAATTCTGTGTAATATAGAATACAAAAGAATTAAGGAAATTCCTTACGTTTGGTGAGCATTTTTTTATACGCTTGACAAAAACGAACGCAAACTCGAACATTTTATTAGTTTTCAAACCCAATTTCTTAAAATAATATTGTAATACCATTATGTTTAAAAAGATACCTAAAACGCTTGAGCTTGCGTTCATTTTTGTCAAACAGCGTTTGCGTTCATTTTTGTCAAACATCGCAAAATCGTAAAAAACGCTCACCAAACGTAAAGAATTTCCTTAATTCTGTATAATACAGAATAAAAAAGAATAGCAACCTTACAGAATTAAGGAAATTCCTTACGTTAGGCGAGCCTTTTTTTTACGATTTTGCAGTTTGACAAAAACGAACGCAAACTCGAACATTTTATTACGTTTTCGAACCCAATTTCTTAAAATAATATTGTAATACCATTATGTTTAAAAATGAAAACTGACTTATCATAATTTATTAAATAAAACACTTTAATTGAGGATTCTTAGGGATGTGAAAATTGAAGTGGACCGAATTGCCCCGCCCCCAAAAATCGTGGGGCAATTCGGTCCACGTTACTTATCGGCTTCTAACATTAATCCTATATTATATATACAAATACAACATACTAATTTTACTCCTAAAGGATAGCATTAAAATATAAAAAAAAAAAAAATTTTTGAAAAAAAAAAAAATAAAGTCTCCATAAACCTTAGCATTTTGAGTACCCCTGATTTTGGACCGAATTGCCCCGTTTTACGGTATATATATATATATATATATATATATATATATATATATATATATATATATATATATATATATATATATATATATATATATATATATATATATATATATATATATATATATATATATACGGTATATATATATATATCCATATATATTTATACTTATATATATATATATATATATATATATATATATATATATATATATATATATATATATATTATATATATATATATATATATATATATATATATATATATAAACAGATTTTGATAAAGATTTTATTTATTAATTGATTACAGATTTGTCATAATAATAACCTCACAAAATTGTTTTAAAATGCCATCATTCGTAAAAGATTTTTTTATTATTAATAATGTTACAAAATCTTTAATAGAGTGTAAAATATGCCACAAAAAATAAAACTAGGTAGTTCACCAAAAACATTTAATACAACGCCACTTCATAAACATATGGAAAATCATCACCGAAGAGAATATCTGGAAGTCAAAAATTTGGATAGTAAAAGGGAGAATCCTGTATTTTCTAGAACACTGGACACCCCAAAATAGCGAAAGATCGAAGCCGTGAAACAAGTGAGTCTTGAGGAAAATTTCTTCCCCCCAAAAATTTGCCATATCAATGACCCCAAATCACAGGCAATTCTTCAGAAAATAATAAATTTTATTGCAATGAGTAACCAGCCATTCACAATCACTGAAGAGCAGGGACTCATAGAACTTGTTGCCCATCTTCAACCAAAATATCTTATTTCTAGTAGAAAATATTTTTTTGTAGAGAGATGATGTTACAACTTCATACAGGAAATTGAGATCAGCAGTATTCGAGAAGTTATCTATAGCTTCGATCAGATATCATTTACTACAGATATATGGATAGCTGAATATTCAAACGAGTCATTTATTTCTTTAACTACTCACTGGCTTACGAGCTAGTTTGAAAAATTGGACTATGTATTCCATTGCAATATTATATATATATATATATATATATATATATATATATATATATATATATATATATATATATATATATATATATATATATATATATATATATATATATATATATAAAATATATATATATATATATATATATATATATTTAATTTTGGATTTTAAATTTGAATTTAATGAGTATCTTATTATCCTATATTTTGAGATATTTGAGTAAACTTTATTTCAATAATACTGTAGGTATGTAATACACTGTGTATGAATACTACACAAGGCTACCATTATATTTTGTTAAAAGATGGGCTATGGGTTATGTAAAATAAATCCCTTCCAGCAAATTTTTTAATTATCAAGTACATTAGTAATTCCGGTTCCGGCCGGAATTTTGAAAAATTCCGGCCGGAACCGGAACCGGAAAAAAATGTCAAATTCCGGCCGGAATTCCGGCCGGACCGGAATTCCGGTACACCTCTAATATATATATATATATATATATATATATATATAGTATATATATATATATATATATATATATATATATATATATATATATATATATATATATATAGCGTCAGGGCGGGGTGACTTGGACCACTTTTAGGTATAACTTCGTCTCCCCCAATGCACTTTTTGTAATTTTTTTTTTCTGAAATTCAAGGCCATATAGTAGGTAATAAGCACACAAAAAAATAATAATGTAATTCTAATAATAAGTTTAATTAAAGTTTAAATAAAAGCTCATTCAGCCTGATCTTGGAGGGGTGAATCGGACCACCATTGAGGGGTTAATCGGACCATCTATTTAAATTCCTTTTTTAAATTTAATTTTATATTTTAATTTTTACTTAATATAATAATTATTTTATCATATTAAAATTAGTAATAAGTAATAAAATGTCAATAATGATACATAAAATAAGAATAAAAATAAGGTGGTCCGATTCACCCCTCTCCGCTCAAAAATTTTGACACTTTTTGGAATTCATATTTTTTATATAAATTTCATTTTTTATTTTAATTTTTACTTAATATAAGTAACTTTTTATTATATTTAAATTAATTATAGCTATGTAATAAAAATGTCAATAATAATCACGTAAAATACTGTACATTAGTGGTCCGATTCACCCCTTCATCAATTTTTACGGTGGGCGAATCGGACCGTTAGGCCCATGATTTTGCCAACTAATACTGTTGGAACAAAATTTAATTTGCCTGTTTAACGCTAACATACTCGAGTGTATATACTGAAAAAATAATTAAAATCTATCCAATTTTCATTTTATAACAAAGCTAAAAACTCACATTTTGCTCAAAAGTGTAATTTTATTGAAGGCCATTTTGTAACCTAATTTATTATATTTTTTAAAAATATAAAAACTTTCTAGAATTAAAGATGATCTAAATAAAACTTGTAGTACTACCGCGTGGATATTAAATGAGCGAAAATTTTTTTTTTATTTTTGATTTTTTTTAGAGTGGACCGAATCACCCCTCTAAAAAAGTCGGGCCCGGTCACCCCACCCGACGCTATATATATATATATATATACTCTTAAAAAATAATAATGAAGCTTAAAGAAAAATGAAAATGATTTGTCTTTAAGAAAAAGGTACAACCTCTCAAAGTTTAAAATTTGGTAATAGTAGTGCAGAGGGGTGTCACCCCAATTTTTATAAAAAACACAGATATTATCAAAAATAATAATGAAGAATAGTAAAAATGAAAATTGGCTGTCTTTTTAGGAAAAAAAGTTACAGCCTCTCAAAGTTGTTAAAAATCCCATAGGATTTTCTTATAAATTTTTTTTTTTTTTTTAAATCACAGGATATAGCTACTCTAAAAAAATAATAATAAAGCTTAAAAAAAATGAAAATAGTCTCTTTAGAAAAAAAGTTACAGCCTCAAAGTTTAAAATTTTCCATAGGCTTTCTTATAAAAAAAAAAATTAGTCGGCCTCGTATTTAGGGCCATCTTAGTTCAGGTTATGATAAGATTTGTTAATTCTACATATATTTTCTCTGTGTATACCTAACAAAACTTATAACCTGAACTAGAAGGCCTGAAATGAGACCTAACCTTGATGGATCAAAAATGAAGTCTACCGGAGTTTTAACAACTTTGAGAGGCTGTAACTTTTTTTCCTAGAGATCACCGATTTTTGTTTTTACTATTCTTTATTATTTTTTTAATATATCCTGTAATTTTCATAAAAATCAGGGGTGACACCCTTCTGCTCTACTATTACCTTTAAAATTTTCCCATAGGCTTTCTTATGAAAAAAATTAGTGGGCCTCATGCACGTTTTTGTGCCATCCTAGTTCAGCTTATGATAAGATTTGTTAAGTATACAGTACATAGATTTTCTCTGTGTATACCTAACAAAACTTATCCTAACCTGAACTAGGGATCCTGAAATGAGACCTAACCTTGATGGATCAAAAATGAAAAGTCTATGCGAGCTTTAACAACTTTGCGGGGCTGTAACTTTTTTTCCTAAAGAGATTGCCAATTTTCATTTTCACTATTAATTATTATTTTTTTAGAGTATATCCTGCAATTTTCATAAAAATCGGGGGTGACACCCCTGTGCTCTACTATTACCAAAAATAGCTCTAGGCTTACTTAATAAATAAAAATAATAATAATAATAAAAAAAAAAAATTCCCACTAGTGGTAAAACTTTCACTAAGCTCCAGCGATTGGCACAAAAAACACAAACAAGATCACATGCAAAAGTCTACGCATGCAGAAAGACTATGGCTCATTCGTTGTGAGCTCAACTGCAATCGTTTCACAGTCATCCGCCAAAAATCTTAAAGCGTAACCATAGTATAAATTAGGTGTTCTCGTGTTTGCCACTATAAAAACTATTATATACTTTCACATATATATATCTTCTATTTTGCTCATTTTAGTATTTTATTTTAGGATATAGTATTTTATTTTAGGATATAGAAACTATTAGCTATATAGCTACAGTATTAGTTTTAGCGGAATTTATATTTTGTCTACATGTGGTATCCATTTTTCACTAAATTTCACTAAAAAATCACATTGTCTTGCGACAATTGTGGACTCACTTCTAATTCAAAAGCGGTACTATTTAGTCGTGTTTGTGTAATCAAATTTAATAATCAAAATGTAAAAGGGTATAGAGGTAAATTTCTTCATTTCTTTTCAAATATTTTCACTATCAACCTATCTCTATTCTCTTTACCTTCTCACCAATCAAATTTACCCTAACTAAGATTTTAAGTGATAGATTACTAAACCATAAGGCAGAGTTATCTATGGACTATCAGGATCTTATTCAAAGAGCAAAAAATTCTTTGAAAACAACAAATTCAGGTAAGGCTAATGTAGATACACAATTGTACTTGTATATCATTTTTTTAAAACCTTATATCTTTCAAAGATTTTTTTTTGTAATTAATTTAATCTGCTTTAGATTAAATTTTCGTCAATTGTGTAATCTATATTGGTCTCAAGTTCTTGATAACTCGTGCCTATCAATTGCAAAGTATATAATCTAGGCTCTCCGAAGCTTATAGCAGTTTTCGATATTTTGTGTATTATTAGGTCAAAATCATTTAAAATTAAGGTTTATTTTAATATAAGAAAATAATAGACGGTAGAAGCCACGTGGGCCTATCGAGACTAGCCTATTGGCGTTTTTGTCCTAAGTTTAGTTAGTCTTAGTGTATTTAATTCAAAATTTGGTATGAGAGTTAGATAAGCAATGCATCATTGCCTAACCCTTCCATTACAGTGATTTCCTAAAAAAAAAAATTCAAGCTCAAACTTAGGCCTAGGTCATTTTCAACCTCAAAATTTGTTTTTTTGTGTGTGTGTGTGGTCTTCTAAACCCTTTCAAAATTCAAATCAAATAATTTGGCCTGGTGATAGGCTATCTTTCATTATTTCATCTTTCTTCAAGGTTTCATTAGTCCTTGGGTCATTCTAGCCAAATTTCAGCGAAAATGTCTGACCCAGAGATACAAGCCCTTCATGATAGAGTTAATAAAAAAACTAAGCCTATAGTTCAAGCCATTTCATCCCTCAAGGCACAAGTAGATATTTATCTTAGTCAAATAGAGAGTAGGCCTACAGATAATAATAAAGATAAAGATGCAGTTTATGTAAAGGATCTCGTAGAGGAAGTAGAGTCCTTGTTAAAAGATATTAAACAAAAGGATACAAACATAATAAAAATATATAATGATAATGAGGTTGACTCCCTCATTCCTGAGCTTCATAATAAGGAGTTGTGTAGTCAGATTCAGTACCAATGCTCGATTAAATCAAAATTAAGTGAATTAAAATCTAAAGGGGATCAACCAAAAAATACTTGCTCTCATTTTAGTGAATCTGTTCTTAGGGCTATAGATTGTGGTTTCTTTGAGGGCAATGAAACTGATAAGTTTGCTTATAAAACCTTCATTTCAAAATTTAAGAGTTCCTTAGATTTACAGAAAAATTTAAGTGAATCCATTAAACTTCATTGCTTAAAAAATAAATTAAAGGGATATGCATACTCTCTAATTCAGAATCTTTCTATTAGTGATAATAATTATAATAAAGCTCTTGAACTTTTAGACAAAGAGTTTTTAGACGAAAAATTCATCATTGATGAAATCATTAAAAAAATCATATCTTTAAAACCAGTATTTGACCCAACATATAATGCGACTAGGGTTTACTTAAATGATATCAGAACATTAATATATGAACTTGAGAGTTATAACCTCAAATATCTTGAGGAGGCTACTGGATTAGTAGTACTTAGCCACATAGTTTTATCAAAATTACCTAATGTGGTAGTCAAAGAAATTACTCGCAAGTTGAATACCAATTACCCTGATTTAAATCAAATATTTGATAGCTATAATGAAGTTATCAAAAATATTGTTAAAACGTCAAATCATAATAAAGGTCAAAATTTCAATCAAGTCCCTCCCTATAATACTTATTCAAAATTTAAAAATATAAATACTTCGGATAAAACTAATTTTAAATTTAAAAATAATGAGAATCAAAGGACGAATGAGTCTTTAAAATCTAATAGGCCTGATTCTAATTCTGCTTTGCAAAATTTCAAAACTCATACTAATGAAGTTAGTGGAAATGAAGCTTCTCATAGTATTGATTCTTCCACTTCTAAAATCAAAGGTTATTCAAAATCATGTAAGTTTTGTTCTTCCCAAGGTCATGTGATGACCAATTGCAATGTTTATCAAACCTATGAGTTAAGAATTAAAAGGTGTAATGAAATAAATCTATGCCCCAAATGTTCAAGTACTAAACATACTGCAGATCAGTGTCCTGGACTTGAGGAGCAACTTTCTTTTAGTTGCCAAGTTTGCAATAAAAGAAGTCATATTACAGCTCTTTGTAAGCAAAGGAAAAGTTCCACCCTCACAAATGTATGTCTTAGCTTTAGCCAAAGCACCAACAATTTATATTTGTTGCCATCAATTACTATAAGGATTGGTAGGGGTAAAGTTTCGTGGCTTCAGTTCGATGCCTAGTCGACTGTGGCTCACAGAGGTCCTACCTTTCTAAAAGAGTGCTGGACAAACTCAATATATCTGTAGAGAATCATCAAAGCACTCAATACGATATAAAAACTTATTTAGGTATTAGCACCCGCACTTTGAAAGAGACTGTTCTTGATGTATATATGGACCAGTCTTGTTTCACCCTTCCTCTTTTGGTTGATGAGGATCTTAAATTAAGTTACGAGATTAAGTTCGTAGATCAGGCTCTAATTAATTTAAAAAATAAATCTTACAAATTGGCTGATTCTGGCTATAAAGAGTCTAATAACTCATTTTTCGATTTGGATGCCTTAATTGGCATCGATTTAATAGAGTATTTCCCTCAACTAGAATTGATTAAATGTATGAGTGGATCTGCTTTTAAGTTAAGAGATGGTTCTATTATTCCATTTGGAAATATTACTAATTTTATATACAATAATCAAATAAGAGTTTCAAATCCACCATCAATTGTTCAAAATCATAATCATATTCAAAATCAAAATCTAAATCAAAATCAATTGCAGGTTAACCATACTTTGGTTAATGCAGTCTTAAACCCTGTACATTCTTATTTTAATCCTTTAAGCCACATACTAAGTAATTCTGAGGTAGAGCAAGGATTAGAAAACATGTTCAAATTAGAGTCCTTAGGTATAGAAGGTATGAATAATAATAAATCTGAAGATGATTTGAAACAGATTGAAAAATTCAAAGGTGGTATAGAGTTTAAAGACGGAAAATATCATATAGATCTTCCATGGATTGAAGATAAACTTCCTTTGTTGCCATCAAACTATAACATTGCTCTTGCAGTGCTTAATAGAGTTCATAAAAATTTGGAAAGTAAAGATTTAGTTAAAGCCTATGATGATGTCTTTCAGCAACAATTAGCTGATGGTATTATTGAAGAGTTCAGTGTATCTCCCTCTGAGTATAAAAATTATATTTGGGTTCCTCACAGACCTGTTATCAAAACTGATGAACAAGTATCAACAAAGGTCAGGCCTGTGTTTAACTGTTCTCTTAAAACTAACTCTTTACCATCTCTAAATGAGGCAGCCTATACTGGACCAGATCTTATGTCCTCCTTGTTGGGTCATTTATTCCGGTTCAGATCAAATCAGTTTGTCATGTTAGCGGACATTAAACAAGCCTTCCTTCAGATTAAGTTAAAATCTATCGAAGACCGCAATCGCTTTTGCTTTTTTTGGAAAAGTAATGGTCAATTAAAGGCTTATCGATACTCAACCATTGTTTTTGGTTTCACATCCTCACCTTTCATCCTCAATTATATCATTAAGCATCATGCTCAGTCTTATGAGGATGATGCATGTACTCAGATTCTATTAAATAATTTTTTTGTTGATAATTTAATTATTAGTGGCAATGATCCACAACATTTAAAAGAACTTTATTATGAATGCAACAAAAGAATGGAAGATGGTGGTTTCCATCTTAGAAGTTGGGACTCTAATAATGATCAATTAAGAACTGTTATGGAAGAAGAGGGTAGAATAGTTCAACATCAGGAATCAGAAGATAAGGTTCTTGGATATCTTTTTAATCCTCTTACAGATAAGTTAAAACTAGCAAAATTTTCAGTAAATGCTGATGCAAATACCAAAAGATTGTTGTTATCAGCTGTGTCCAAGGTTTTTGATCCTTTAAATATCTTTTTACCCGTAACTTTAAGAGGTCGGTTATTAATTAGGAAATTATGGCAATTAGGTCTCGATTGGGATGAAAAGGTCCCTGCTGATGTTTTAGTTTCCTGGTCTTCACTATGTTCAGATTTAAATAAATTATATAATATTGAGGTGTGCTTTCTCACCTTCTCCCTCAAACTCTCTATGCGTGTTTTGTGTTGCTTCTTCATCTTGTTATGGTTTTGCAGTTTATAGTATAGGTCAAGGTTCTAATTTAATATTCTCAAAGGCCAAGGTGGCCCCTCTCAAATCTAGGGCTTTGCCCTCTTTAGAGTTGTTGTCTGTGTTCTTATTTTTCAAATGTATCAAATCAATATTATCAGAATTTTCTAATGTTCAGTTCAAAAACATAAAGGTGTTTGTAGATGCTCAAATTGTCCTTTCATGGCTCCTATCCGGAAGAGCAAAAAATAAAAATGTTTTTGTAAATAATAGGCTCAAAGAAATTTATCAAATCAAAAATCAAGTTGAGCTAGAGTACAATGTATCCATTTCTTATGCTTACATCAATACTGCTGAAAACCCAGCAGATCTGATTACCAGAGGTGTTACAACCTCTACTTTTCTTTCAAAATTGCCATTATGGCTAAAGGGTCCTTCTTGGATTCTTTTAGATCAATCTCAATGGCCTATTAGTAAACTTAAATGTTTGTCTGAGGCCAATAAGGAAAAGACTTTGCAATGTCACACATCTGTGGTAGCAATCTCAGTCTTTGTTACCATTTAAAGATTACTCAAGTGTGCATAGGCTTTATAAAGTAACTTCAAAAATATTCAAATTCATTAGCAGGAGTAAAGGGCTGGATGAAGATTGTGATCAGAAAGCCCAACTCTATTGGTTGAAGATAATGCAGCAGCATTGTTTTTCTAAGGAGATATTATTTCTCCAAAATCCTAAAAAGGATGAAATTCCACTGCTGGTCAATCAACTTAATTTATTCATAGATGATAAAGGCCTAATCCGATCCAAAGGTAGAATTGCCAAGACACTTTTATATAATGATGATGTGATAAATCCAATTCTTCTTGGCAAGGATCATCATCTCACTAAATTAATAATAAGAGACTTTCATTCAAGATGTCAACACTTGGGTGTTCAAACCACTATCAATTTCATCAGAGCTCATGGCTTCTGGATTACCAAGGCCAGGCAGGCTGTAAAAAATGTTTTGTCAGACTGTATAGTTTGCAAAAAATTTAACAGTATACCCTTTAAATATCCAAAAATGACTAATCTTCCTCATCATAGAGTTAATTTTGTGCGTCCTTTTGAGCATACTGGTGTGGACTTTACAGGGCATCTCGTTGTAAAGATTAATGATAAGGAATTTCAAAAAATGTATCTATTAATTTACACCTGCCTTAATATCAGAGCTATTCATGTTGATGTCCTTCCAGATATGTCCACTGAATCTTTTTTACTTTCATTCCAACGTTTCACAAATATATATGGCATACCTTCCAATTTGTACTCAGATAATGCCAGGAATTTCAAACAAGGTGGAAATATACTGTTAGAATCTTTGTCTTCAAATATGTTCTCTGAACATATGCGTATCAATAACATCAAACATTACAAGATTCCAATCTATTCCAGTTGGGTGGGATCAGTTTGGGAGAGAATGATACGAACAGTTAAGGGATGTCTCTATAAAACAATAGGTAAAGCAACCTTAACTTACTTTCAACTGTTAACATCTATTTCAAATATCATCAATGTTATCAATTCAAGACCTTTAACCTATAGGTCATCAGATAATGATTTGGAAGTTATTGCTCCAAATTCCTTTTTGAAGCCTTATGGCAATTCAAACCTCATATTCAATGAAGTTTCCACCCCCATATGGAAAAAACTTCCTCCCTCACAACAAGACTTAGCCATAACTCTAACTGCTCAAGGAAGAGTTTTGGAGACTTTCAGGGAATTATGGTATGAGTCTTATCTATTAAATTTGCGCCAGACTAGTAGAAATCTCTATCAGTCAGAGTGGACCAACAGAATAAAGGTTGGAGATATAGTTCTGATTCACACACCTAACAAACCTAGACCCTTCTGGCTTTTGGGTAGAGTTCTGGAAGTCATTGTTGGTGATGACGATAAGATCAGGAGTGTGTTATTAAAAAGGGGAGATGGACAAACCTGTCACTATTCTATTTGTCATCTCTACCCATTGGAGTTATCTATTACCCATTCTGTCTCCAGTGGAGAAACTGATGCTGAAGCAAGCAGTGATCTCTCCAATTCAGATGGTCAAAACAATGAAAATACAGATCAAGTTGATCAATCAAATTCAAATTCAGTTATTCAAAGTAATAGTGATACTGCTATTGTAGATGTACAACCTTCAACTTCAGGTATAAATTCACCTCAACTTGACTCTCAACAGAATCAAATTGCTCCGCTCAATTCAGTCAAAGAAAGACCTCTTAGACAGGCTGCTGTCAAGTGTCAAGAATTCCTTCGCAGGAATTTATCTGATTTGTAAAAACTTTAATTCTTTTAATTGCAATGGTTTTCATTGCAACTCTTCAGTGGGAGGATATAAAAACTATTATATACTTTCACATATATATCTTCTATTTTGCTCATTTTAGTATTTTATTTTAGGATATAGTATTTTATTTTAGGATATAGAAACTATTAGCTATATAGCTACAGTATTAGTTTTAGCGGAATTTATATTTTGTCTACATGTGGTATCCATTTTTCACTAAATTTCACTAAAAAATCACATTGTCTTGCGACAATTGTGGACTCACTTCTAATTCAAAAGCGGTACTATTTAGTCGTGTTTTTGTAATCAAATTTATAATCAAAATGTAAAAGGGTATAGAGGTAAATTTCTTCATTTCTTTTCAAATATTTTCACTATCAACCTATCTCTATTCTCTTTACCTTCTCACCAACCAAATTTACCCTAACTAAGATTTTAAGTGATAGATTACTAAAACCATAAGGCAGAGTTATCTATGGACTATCAGGATCTTATTCAAAGAGCAAAAAAAATCTTTGAAAACAACAAATTCAGGTAAGGCTAATGTAGATTCACAATTGTACTTGTATATCACTTTTTAAAACCTTATACCACTTAGGCTTGCAGACGGTAAGAAATGTTTAATTTGGGTTCGCTTTCTCAAATTTACCACAAAATTGTAGGAAATGTTTACTGAAGAATTTCCATAATTCTGTAAGGTTGCGACATAGTACAAACATAATTAAAATATTAGTATTTCAATCTAAAGTTATAATTTTCGGACCATCTTGAAACAAAAGGACAGTAAGAAGCCACATGGGCCTATGATTTTTTCCATGTTTGTGTTAGTGTACTTTTTCGTCACAAAATTTGCCTTCAAAAGGTAAAACAAATTTAATATGGCTTCTTAAATAGCAAAAGTTTATTTTTATAATCACAAATATTTTAAGCATTTATCGGGATAAAAATATTTTGAATTAAAATGCCTAATATTTTTTATAAAAATTATTTAATCACTTTATGCTAAAAAAATAACATAATGAGGAGGATGTCAATTAAAGAGGAATTTAGATATTTGTTTGTTATGAAGCAATCATAAGGTCGCTTATATTTCGACGTAGACAAATGAAGGCGTGGCTTTCTTTCGAAAATAGCTATTGCAAATTTTGAATTTTGAAGAGCATGTCAGCAATTTGTTCGATAATTTTCCTATCTATTGAACTACTGTATGTTAATATATTTATTCTGTATAATTGATATTTCACGTGCTTAGCCAATTTAGGAGGAGCTTGCAAAAAAAAAATGTAAGCAAAACAAATGTCGGCAGAAATCAGGCAGTGAATTTAAAAAAAAAAAATTTCTACAATGGATAAGGAAGGTTCGTGAGTAGTGACTTTAAAAATAATAGGATTATGCAAAATATTTGCGTAGTATTCATATGTCTTCCAGTTTGATATGTTCGTAAATAAATCAAATTATAATGTTTTCACTACGTAGTTGGCACGTTTGAATTTGTGCCACCAGATGATTCAATAAAATTTAAAAAATCAGCTTTAAATCTAATTTCTTCCAAATCGTTGATCTCTATCACAATAGTTGATCAATTATTTGTAATATAAACTACTTTGTTATTTTTTTGATTTATGTTTATTATTCCAAAACGTCGGGCTCCATGTAAGCGAAGTAAACAGAGTAAGCCGTCGTGTTCGATTTTTAAATTCTGCTAAAACTGTGTAAGCTCATTGCTTGTGTAAGAACAAGCGACAAAAACGAAAAACGCCTATAGTAATGAAATGCAACATTGCATTTTAAAGAAATTTTATAAAAGTCTGGATAACGGTACTTCGAGAGTTCAGGATTTCAAACCAATTATTATTTTTTTTTAATTCCTCTTTCAGAAAATATTATCAATAAATTTAATTGTTTTTTTATTTGTAATATTTAAAATATGATTAAGAAAATAAGCAAAATATGTTAATTCATATAAAAATTGCAAATTTGAAATTCTTCCTATTTAACAATACTCCGCAGCTCTCCTGTTTTCGGATTTCTATTTGAGATCATGAATTTGAAATTCGTTTGTTACTGGAATATGATAACTTTTAACATGCAGACAAACCTATTATTCGATTTCCTTTCACGACATTTTAATACTATAATGAGAATGAGTTGATAATATCTTACTCCGAAAACTAAAGAGCTTTAGAGCATCTCTGTCCTGATTGTAAACAATTTTTTTTTATTTTTTTGTTTTTATTTTCAATTCTTAAATAAAATTTAAAATCATAGTTTTAGCTTTAAAAATATGTAATGAATTTTAGAGTTTCTTATAATAAAATTGCACATTCTCCTAAACAACTCACTTAAGATTTAGTTTATATATATATATATATATATATAGTATATATATATATATATATATATACATATATATATATTATATATTTATATATATATATATATATATATATATATATATATATATATATATATATATATATATATATATATATATATATATATATATATATATATATATTTAAATGAATGAGTCACAGAAGATTTTACTCTTCATCAGCGGGATTCGAACACTGGACCTCCGCGTTGCTGAGGTAACAGTAACCGGCGCTTTATCCACTAAGCCATCCACGTCCCCAAAAAGAACGCTTCAAACTTAGTTTTTAAAGCACCCGGTTTTCTCATCCCATAATTGCTGAGTACTCAAAGGTTGAATGTGCTAGGGTTGACAGAAACAAAGCTGAAAGGATAGAAGGAGATGGACTTTGGAAAATTTAAGGGTATGATTTCGGGGGTGAACGAGAGAGTGAGGGCGAGGGAAGGGGTAGGAATAGTTATGAGGAAAGAGTTGTGGGATAAGGTAAAAATGTGCAAATAGGTGAGTTCGAGAATAATGTGGGTTAAAATGAAATTTGGGGGGGAAATGTGGGTTTTTATATGCGCGTATGCACCAGTAAATGGAGCGAGGGAGGAGGAGAGAGAAAGATTTTGGAGTGAGTTGAATGAATGTTGGGAAAGTTTCGGGGTAAATGATAAAATTTGTTTATTAGGAGATTTGAATGCAGGAGTGGGAAGAGAGGAGATGGGGAGAATTATAGGTCCATTTGGGGTAGGGGAAAGGAATGATAATGGAGAAAGTCTGTTAGAATTGTGTGTTGATAGAAGAATGATAGTTGGGAATACTTGGTTCAAGAAAAGTGAAAATCATAAGTATACATGGAAGAGTGAGATAACGGGGGGAGGGCGATATTGGATTATGTGTGTATAAATAGAAAGGATAGGGGCAGATTACTAGATGTAAATGTATTCAGAGGGGCAGGTAGGGGGTTATCTGATCACTATTTGGTGGTTGCTAGGTTAAGGGTAGGGGGAGAGGTAACGGTTAGGGAAAGAGAAAAAAAGAGGAGAATAGAAGTCATAAAGGTGGAAAAATTAGATGAGGCAATGTGTAAGAGGGAGTTTAGGAGGGGTATGGAGGATAGGTGGAGGGACGTGAGAGGGACGGAAATTAGGGAAGTGGAGGAGGAGTGGATGAGATTTAAAGAGACAATTTGTGAAGAGGCCAGAAGGATATGTGGAGTAAAAAGGGTGGGAGCAAGTAGAAGGAAAGGAAGTGAATGGTGGAGTGAGGAGGTGAAAGAGTTGGTGAAAAAGAAAAAAGAGGTTTATGTGAAATGGTTGGGGAATAGGAGAAGGGAAAGCTGGGAGGAATATAGAAGGGTTAGAGTGGAAGCAAAGAGGGCAGTGGAGAGGGCGAAGAGAAATGCAAATAATGAATGGTGTAGAAAAGTGACAGAAAATTTTGAATCAGGGAGCAAGATATTCTGGAAAGAAGTAAATAAAAAAAGGAAGAAGATGGAGGGGTTAGGGGAGAGGGTTAAGGGAGGGGAAGGGGAATGGATAGGAGGGGAGGATAGGGTGAGGAAAAGATGGGGGGAATATTTTAGAGGATTATTGAATGAAATGGGTGGGAGAGATGAGGAGGATTTACAAGAGGTGAGGATGGGGGGGAAGTGGGGCAGGAAGGGGATATGGAAATACAAATGGAAGAAATTATTAGGGCGTTAACTAAAGGAAAAAAGGAAAGTCCACAGGTCTAGATGGTGTGAGTATGGAAATGTTACAGATGGGAGGCAGAGGGGGTGGAGGAATGGCTGTATAGGTTATATAATTTATGTTGGAGGAGGGGAGAGGTTCCACAGGATTGGGAGGATGGTTGTTTGGTTCCCTTGTATAAAGGGAAAGGGGATAGGATGGAGTGTGGGAATTATAGAGGTATTTGTCTTTTGAGTGTAGTAGGAAAGTGTATGGGAGAATACTAATTGAGAGGGTGAGAGATTTAACGGAGGAGAGAATGGGGGAAGAACAAGGAGGATTTAGGGTGGGAAGGGGGTGTGTGGATCAAGTATTCACAATGAAGATGCTTGTGGAGAAAGGTATAGAAAGGAAAGGGAAAGTGTATGGGTGTTTTTTAGATCTGGAGAAAGCATATGATAGAGTGAAGAGGGGGGAATTATGGAAGGTGCTGGAGGAATATGGAGTAGGGGGTAAATTAGGTAAAGGTATTAGGGCCTTTTATAGGAATAGCAGAATGTGTGTGAGAGTATTAGGAGGGGAGAGTGAGATGTTTGGGGTAGAGAGAGGGTTGAGACAGGGATGTGTAATGTCACCGTGGCTTTTCAATTTATTTATGGAGAGTGTCTGCAGAGGAATGATGAGGGAGGGGAGAGGGGTGGAATTGATAGATAGGGGTGATAGATGGGAAGTGAACATGATACTATTTGCGGATGATACTGCCTTAGTGGCGAAGAATTCAGAAGGGCTGTAGTATTTGGTGAAGGAGTTTGAGAGAGTGTGTGGACAAAAGGGTCTTAAGATAAATCCAGGTAAGAGTAAAGTGTTAGTGTTTGAGGAGGAGGAAACAGATGAGGGGATGGGGTTAGAGATTAGAGTAGGAGGTGTAGTATTAGAAGAAGTAAAGGTTTTCAGATATTTAGGGATGGATTTGGGTAAGGAAGGAGGGATGAAGGAAGAGATAGATCACAGAGTAGGAGAAGGAATGAGAGCATTGAGTGGTCTGAGGGAATTATGGAAAGGGGGGGATTTATCACATAAACTTAAGATAAGTATGTTTGAAAAAATATGTGTTCCAGCGGTACTATATGGGTGTGAAACATGGGGGTTGAATGCTAGGTCCAGGAAGAAGTTGGAAGTGTTTGAGATGAAAGGGTTGAGAGTGGTATGTGGGGTTAGTAAAAGAGAGAGGATTAGGAATAGGGTGATAAGAGAGAGATGTGATTGGAAGAATGGTTTGGTGAGAAGAGCGGAGAAGGGAATGTTAAGATGGTTTGGACATCTGGAGAGAATGGAGGAACAGAGGGTGGTTAGGAGAGTTTGGGAGGCGGAGGGGATAGGAAGGAGAGGAAGGGGGAGACCAAGAAGAAGGTGGATGGATGGAATAAAGGAAATGCTGGAAGAGAGAGGGATGAGGGTGGAGGAAGGTAGGGTGTTGGCGAGAGATAGAATGGAATGGAGGAGGTGGGTGGGGGCGAGATGAAGGTAAATATGAATTAGGGAAGCTGCACGTACCACTACCCCGCTTAAGGGATAAAGTGTTTGTAAAAAAAAAAATAAAAATATATATATATATATATATATATATATATATATATATATATATATATATATATATATATATATATATATATATATCGTATATATATATATATATATATATATATATATATATATATATATATATATATATATATATATATATATATGTAGCAGAAATTCTATTTATGTATATAAAAAAATATATATATATATATATATATATATATATATATATATATATATATATATATATATATATATATATATATATATATATATATATATATATATATATATATATATATATATATATAAAGGTGGGCATTAACGCGTTAAAGCGTTAATCCGTTAATTAACTCGTTAATTTTTTCGTTAACTTTTAACGCTTTCGTTAATTTCGAAAAGAAGTAACGGACTATTAACGAGTTACATTTGTGAATTAACGTTAACGAGTTAAAATTTCCCCATACATCCGTTAACCGTTACCTTAATTTTACGAGTTTATAAAATATTTTCTTATCAGATTTTAAATTGTATTATATATATATATATATAAGATATATATATATATATATATATGCGTATATATATATATATAGAGAGTGGATGAGGTTATATAAATTTAGATATATATATATATATATATATAAATATATATATATATATATATATAAATATAATATATATATATATATATATATATATATATATATATATATATATATATATATATATATATATATATATATATATATATATATATAGTGGTGAGCTGGAGCCGGTTTGAACCAGTTCGTGCAAACCGGTATTTAATTTTTCAGGAAAGCGAACAGGCGGTTAATTCATTTCTTCACTTGATTAACTTGAAAACTGACTATATATTTGTGGTTTTGATTTCTGCAACCTTCGGGGTCTTAAATATAATTTTCCTTTTGCCGAACACCACCTTTCTTCTAATGGACCTCATCTCTTGTTTTTAACCGAAACTCAGGTGCTTGAGTGCTTCGGCAGCAAACCCTACTCTGTTTCCCCTTACTGTCTTTATCCTCAATTTTCAGCCAAAGACTGATGTTGCATACAAGTAAGCAAAAATATGATCTATTCTTGTGCTTCTAATTTGGAATTATCTAAATTTTCAACTCTATGGCTTAAGCTCTCATGTCAATCTACAGCTAAATTCATCTGTTCTGTCTATTTATCATCTAACTACAATTGAATATCCTTTGGTATAATATCAACTCGGTTGGCGTGAATGGCGCACATCTTGTTGTTGTTGTCTTCGTAGAGACATAACTTTTCCGACTATCCTAAATATTCTGACAATCAAAAATTCAAAATTCCAAAAGAGAACATTCTTTCTTCTTGTTTCTGGGAAATCATCATTTTAGGTGATTTCAATGTTCCCGGCCACCATTGACTTCTCTATAGTTTTCATAAAACAACTGATAAACTTGCCTATCATTTCTCTATCCAGAATGACCTTGAGCGAGCAATTGGTGCAGCTACCTGCTCGTATTCCTGATTGTCCTGGAGATGAACCCAACATTCTTGACCTTTTCTTAACTTCCAATCCTTCTCTTTATAATGCTAAACTATTCTCTTCCTTTGGGCTCCTCTGAGCACCTTTTATCTCTGTTTCCTGTCCTATCTCTTCATATTTTCTACATGAAAGATCCAGCCAACGGCGAGGAAACGTTTCTAGTATTTCGGTGTTTCAAACTGGTCGGATTTGCGAGTAGTATTTCTTTGATTTCCCATTTAATGGCTACTGCTTACAGTAGTGTGCGGAGCGAATAACTGAGACGATTCACTTTGGCATGAAGGCGTATATTTAATATTCTTTTCCTTCAATTCAAAACAAATAAACTCTGCTTCTTCTTCTCGTGCTATCGGCACCAGAGACTCTAATTTCAGAATTACAGTCGTCTTCAAATCCAGAAACTCATGTGACCTATGTTTGTTCTCGTGATATTCGTCACAGGGACGTTGCCTTCTGAAATTACAGTCATCTTCAAACTCCAGAAACTGACTCAACTTATATTTCATCAAGGAATCGTGCAAAATCCATTCTCCGTAGCACTGAAAAAAAAAACAATTTTTATCGTAGAAAATGCAGCGATTTTTCTGGTACTTCTTCCTCACGTTCTTTCTGACATTTCCCCCCCCCCAAAAAAAAAAAAAAACTTCAATTCCTCTAATTTGCCTTCATCCTCTTTCCCTTATCTAGTATCTTCCGACGACACAACTGCCATTTTACCTTCTGCTAAAGCTGAGCTCTTCGTTCAGACTTTTGCCTCCATCTCCGCTCTTGACGATTCCGGAGATATTCTATAATAACTTAAATTATAAATTTTATATAAAGAATAACCTATTGGGCTCTTACCCTTAAGATTGTTTCGAAGAAATAATAATCTTCGCAGGTTCTTGTTAATATTCAGGGCTGTAATGCTTACAGAACATTAATTAGGGGGTAATTAAAGTTAGTTTAAGAAACAGAATGATAGTGAAAGATTGATAAAGTGATGAATAAGAAGTTACCTATTTTAAAAATGAAATCCAGATTTAGATTATAAATGGAAAAAACTCTATGAACATTGAAATCTATGAACAAAGCGAGTACTTGATTTGAAAAAAATTGAAACGTGATAGAAAGATTTTGTGACATTTTAGAACCATGAGAAAAAGGTATCGTACTTACAGAAAATCTTGAAACTAAATTGAAAAAAAAGTAATGAATTTGAAAAAAAACTTAAAACTAGATATTAAATAAAGAATAAAGTAGATCTGGATGTACGTGATTTTTTTTTTTTTTTTTATAAATCCTTCTCTACCCAGCTCAGATTTATTTATGCCTAACATCGTTATTTCCTATAAAGTTGTTATTTTCTCTCTCTCTCTCTCTCTCTCTCTCTCTCTCTCTCTCTCTCTCTCTCTCTCTCTCTCTCTCTCTCTCTCTCTCTCTCTCTCTCTCTCTCTCTCTCTCTCTCCTGTGGTTCTTAAAACTTGTGCTTCTGAGCTTGCGCACAGTCTTGGTGAGGGAAGCGGTTTTCGTCTTGTCTTCCACTTCAGCTTCAACTTCCTTTTGCTGGAAACGTCGCGCTAATTCACTGCCGATCTCCTATTGCTTTAATCTCCATTCTTACTAAAGTTGTCGAAATTATCATCAACAGGAAGATTTGGAAACATCTCAATTCTTCTAATCTAATCTCTGATCACCAGTATGACCTTCGTAAGAAACACTCTACTAGTGCTTATGACCTTTTTCTCTTCTCATGATTTTGACCTCAGTTATTCGCCCCACTTTGTGATCTTTTGTTTGTATGCGCTAGCGTATCGAAAGCATTCGAAAGAATTTGGCATACAGCTTTGATCTCTAAACTTCCCACTTAGAGTATCTTACCTTCTCTCTGTGACCTCTTGATCTCCTTTCCGGAAGTTCTATAGAAACTGCACGGAAAACTGCAAAGTTTATCTTCTAGTTGTGAGCCTTTTAAAAATCAATCTATATTTTCTTATGTCAGAATAAAAATAATAATAGTCCTTTAAAATTTATAGAAACTAACTCCGGTAAAAGCAGCAGTAAAATGAGTCCTTCTTAAAAATGGCCATTTATTTATTAAACTACAATTTATGTTTTATTTAT
>JABUQX010079638.1:45000-52500 GCA_015478945.1 Trachelipus rathkii
CATCACCTCTTCTCCTCAACATTTATCACATTTATTCCTGACATTTCATATACAGATATGATTCATACATTTCCGCCGAAGGATAGAAGGGCGCTTACTGGATCACGACCTTCTCTGAGCAATGCATTAGCATTCCTGGTAAAAAGGATAAGTGGTAGTAGTCAGCACCTAACTACCACCTTCTAGTCGCCTTCTACGAACACACAGGACATACGATGTGGGCAATTTTTTCCCCCCACGTAGGGATATAAGGGATAGGGGATGTCTGTAAGATGTTTTCTAGAAGAGGGGGTGTGGATATAAGTATGTTTATATGATATGTTGCCTGGAGGATGAGTGTGGATAAGGAAAAGAAAGGCGAATCATTAGGCACTGGAATGTCATACATACCATAAGCAAAATGTATATATATAATATATCTATATAATATATATAGTATATATATAATATATATTATATATATATATATATATATATATACTATATATATAATAATATATATATTATATCATATATATTTATATATTTTTATATAATATTATAATATATATATATTATATTATATATTATATATATTATATATATATATATATATATATATATTATATATATACTATTATATATTAATTATATATTTATATATATATATATTTATATATTATAAATATATATATAAATATTATATCAATATATATATTATATAGTTATATATATATATATGTATATATATAAAATATATATAATATATATATATATATATATATATATAATATATATATTATATATATATATATATATATATATATATATATATATATATATAATTATATATATATATTATATGCACTATTTTTATTATTATTCTTATTATTATTATTATTATTTTTATTATTATTATTATTATTATTATTATTATTATTATTATTAATTATTATTATATTATTATTATTATTATTATTATTATTATTATTGTTATTATTATTATTATTAATTATTAATTTATTAATTAATTTTTCTTAGTCTATACATATATGCACCTGAAAGAGGAATTTTATTAAGAGACTATTGTCGAGAATAAGTAAAGTTAAAACTTTTAATATTATACCAATTATATCGGACTGTTTAACTTCAGGCAATGATCACGGTTTAACTAATATTATTTATAAATGCAGCTTACAAAATATATTTCAAAATATATAAATCTAAAATTTATTTTCCATTAATTGTGAGTTAAAAATAATTTGGATGAAAATCAACAACGTAAAATATGGGAGTATACACGACGGATCACAAATCACTTCCTACAGTTGAAATTGCTTAGTTGTTTTAAAGTTTTATTTCAAGTTGGTAATTTCAACTATCTTCGTATAGCAGAATCTCTTTTTATTAAAAAACATAAGCCGGACATCAATGTGAATTTAATGAAATGAATGAATGCTTGAATGTTTTTTTGAATATTTGAGTGTAATCTAATGTAAAAATAAATTTTAGATTTTTATAATTAGAAATTTATTTTTGTAACCTGCATTATAAATAGTAGTCCGTTAACCGTCTGCCCTGAAGTATACAGGAAATATTGTATAATAATTAAAAGTTTTAACTTCTTTTTATTCTCGAATATTATTATTATTATTATTATTATTGAGTTTTAATATTATTCAAAATTCTTAATAATTTTTCAATATCGCAAAAATGATGATGAGTGTGACGGTGACGATGACGATGACGATGACGAATTGAAAAAAAATATGCCGATTTTGCCGATGACGATGACGATGACGATTAATCGTCCCCATCACTAATATATATATTATATATATATAATATATATAATATATATATATATATATAAATTATTATATTATATATATATATATATATATATATATATATATATATAATATATACTATATAATATATATATATAACATATATATTATATTATAATATATATATATATCATATATGGCCAAAATTAAAGAAGTTACCCGCATCAAATATCTCGAACACTAAGATAGGTACAAGAAAGACTGAACAACATATTATGGAAATCAGCGTATGAATTTGTACGGTAAAATGAAAAAAAATTTATTTTTTTTTTATTTTTTTTTTATATCTCCAAACCTACGAATAGGTATGAAGAAAAACTAATAACATATAATGGAATCAGCGTGTGAATGTGTATGATTAAAAAAAGGAAAAAATTTTTTTTTTATACCAATAACATATTTGGAATAGCAATATGAAATTTTTTTAGGGCTCGAGCCGAACGGTGGGACAGAGGGGGGGATGAAGTCCCCCCGTCGTCCCCCGGAAGGCCGAGAGACCCCCCGATCTTTCATCTTTTGCGGTTTACCCGGGGTATTCCTTAGTTAAAAAAAAAAAAAAAACATTTTTTTTCCATTTTTTTTCATACAAATTTCATAACGCTGAATTCAAAAATATGTTATAGTTTTCTGTACTAACTGTTTAAAGCATATAAAAAAAAAAAAATTAAAAAAATAAAAAATTTTTTCATTTTCCATACAAATTTCATACACGCTGATTCCATATATGTTATCAGTTTCTTGTACCTATCTTAGTTTTCAAGATCGTGCGGGTACTTTCTTTAGTTTTCACCTATAATATATATATATATATATATATATATATTTATATATATATATATATATATATATATAATATAATATAATATATATATATTATATTTATTATATATAGTATATAATTATATTATTTATTATATATATATATATATATATTATATATAATATATATATATATATGTATATATTATATATATATATATAAATAATATAATATATATATATATATATATATTTATATAATATATATATATATATATTATATATATATATTATATAATATTATATATATATATATAATATATATATATATATAATATATATATAATTATTATATATATATATATATATAATATAATAAAGAGACAGTAAGAAGACGCAGAATCCATTCTAGAGTGTCCCTGTAATTCTTGCAATACCTCTACTGTAAATGTTGATTAAAGCTGCTTTTGGGGCTGAAATCAATTGCTGAAAATAAAAGTTTAGTGACCAGGATGTGGTAAAATGATTCAGTCTGCAAGCTTGAAAGTAAATAAAGAAAAAGATCCAAGGTTGTGGCTTGATTTCTCTGCTGATGATATGGCTTTTTAGACTACTTGTGGACCTAGTGACTGTCAACAACACAATAGGCCATTTAGCAAATCTTACTGTCATTTCAGTAGTGGCAAACCAATAAGATACTGATCGCAGACATTTTGTTTGTATAAAAGCCAATGGATGAGAAATACAAGAGAGAGTGGTTATTGAATTCACTATTAACAGGATCAATTTATTGTTTTGTATGTAAATTGTTTGTCCTAAAAATTTCTAACAATTTTGTGAAAAGAGATGGGTTCAGTGACCAGCGAAATGTAATTGACCATCATGTAACAAGAATTTCTCACCGAGACTCTATGCTAACAAACTTAACTTGCAGACAAGGTGCGGGGCTGGGGTAACAGTTGGAAAAACAAATTCAGGAAGAGTGTCATTACTGGGAACATGTCTTGAGACGTGTCATAGCTGTTATTCGTAAATTAGCTGAACGTTGCTTGATTTTTCGAGGAACAGAAGAAAAGTTTGGATCATTGCAAAATAGGATTTTTTAGGGCTGCTTGAGCTCATAAGCCAGTTTGATCCAGTTTTAGCAGGGTACATTTTGAAATATATAAATTCTAGCAAAGGAAATCCTTCTTACCTGTCTAAAACCACCTGTGAGGTACTCATTCAACTAATGGCACAAAAAGTTCACGCGCATATTGTTGACGAAGCAATATCGTCAGGTTATTTTAACTTGTCAGTTGATTCACCACCAGATCTATCACATATCGATCAGTTAAGTGTTGTACTTAGGTACTTAAAAGATGGACAAATTATTGAACGCTTTTTAATTAGTCGTTTTGGAAATGAAAAGCCATACCGGTGAGAAAATGGCAAATCAGGTTTTGCAGTACTTTCAAGAAGTTTGTAAGCTAAATTTTTCAAAATGTAGGGGTCAATCTTACGACAACGCGGCAAACAGAAGTAAAATGAATGTCCTACTAAATGTAATTTTAAATAGGCTTATACTTCACACTAAAATGAATTGGTATTATAAGTTCTAGTAATTAATTTATGGATTTTATGCAGGTTTTTTTCTAAATCTAAGAAATTTGATTAAATTTAAGAAAGAGACATTGAACTGAGGGAGGGGAGGGGAACCCTTCTCACCTTGAGATTGTTTCTTTTGGTTCTTCTTCCTTTGGGGGTTCAAGTTCGGTGAAATCTTGTAAAATAATTGTACAGTAATTGTACAATAAGCGTCAGTCACTTAGAACTGCTTGCAAAATGGTCCTAGAGCCACAGGATTTGATATTCTGCTGATGTGTGGATTAACACAAAGACATGGGGATTAAATTTTACATCCAAAAAGAGTATTTATCTTCAGTCTTAAAAAGTGATTAATTAAGAACCAAGACCTGATTTCTCTCTCAGAGGGGTGTCTGCGTAGCCCAGTTCTAAGATAAAGAAGTGAGCATGGCCTTTACCTTGTTAAGAAATTTCCCAAAAGGTCCATATTTATTTATGTTTTGCAATTTTAGAGAAAAATATTTTTTTTGGCGAACTTAAGTTTTTTATTTCATGCATTCTTTGAGGAGGATGGAAAGCCATGGTCTTGAAAGATTATTTCCCTAGCAATTATTTCTATCTTAAATTTTAAATATTAAAATTTTGAGAACTCCATACATAAATAAAACATAAATTGTAGTTTAATAAATAAATGGCCATTTTTAAGAAGGACTCATTTTACTGCTGCTTTTACCGGAGTTAGTTTCTATAAATTTTAAAGGACTATTATTATTTTTATTCTGACATAAGAAAATATAGATTGATTTTTAAAAGGCTCACAACTAGAAGATAAACTTTGCAGTTTTCCGTGCAGTTTCTATAGAACTTCCGGAAATGAGATCAAGAGGTCACAGAGAGAAGGTAAGATACTCTAAGTGGGAAGTTTAGAGATCAAAGCTTTATGCCAGATTCTTTCGAATGCTTTCGATACGCCTAGCGCTACAACAAAAGATTCACCAAAAGGCCGAATAACTGAGGATCAAGAATCAGTGAGAAGAGAAAAGTGTAAGAAGCACTAGTAGAATGTTTCTTACGAAGGTCATACTGGCGATCAGTGATTAGATTAGAAGAATTGAGATGTTTCCAAATCTTCCTGTTGATGATAATTTCGACAACTTTAGAAAGAATGAAGATTAAAGCAATAGGAAGATTCAGCGCATGTTGAATTAGCGCACGTTTCCAGCAAGAAGTGAAGGCTGAAGTGGAAAGACAGACGAAACCGCTTACCAAGACTGTGTGCAAGCTCAGAAGCACAAGTTTTAAGAACACACAGGAAAGAGAGAGAGGAGAGAGAGAAGAGAGAGAGAGAGAGAAGAGAGGAGAGAGAGAGAGAGAGAGAGGAGAGAGCGAAGAGAAGAGAGAAGAGAGGAGAAGAGAGAGAGAGAGAGAGGGAGGGAGGAGAGGCGAGAGAGAAGAGAGAGAGAAGAGAGAGAGAGAGAGAGAGAGAGAGAGAGAGAAGAGGAGAGAGAGAGATAAATAACACTTTATAGGAATACGATGTTAGGCATAAATAAATCTGAGCTGGGTAGATGAAGAAGGAATTATATAAAAGGAAAAAAATCATATATATCCAAACTACTTTTATTCATTATTTAATATCTCAGTTTTAAAGTTTTTTTTCAAATTCAATACTTTTTTTTCCATTTAAGTTTCAAGTTTATGTAGTTAACGATACCTTTTTTTCATCTGGGTTCTAAATGTCACCTAAAATCTTTCTATCACGTTTTCATTTTTTTTCAAATCAAGTACTCCCGCTTTGTCATAGATTTTCAATGGTTTCATAGAGTTTTTTTCATTTATAATCTAAAATACAAATTTCATTTTTAAAAATAGATAACTTCTTAATTCATCACTTTTATCATCTTTTCACTATCATTCTGTTTCTTTAAACTAACTTTAATTACCCCCTAATTAATGTTCTGTAAGCATTACAGCCCTGAATATAACAAGAACCTGCGAAGAATCCTATTTATTTCTTCGAAACAATCTTAAGGTAAGAGCCAATAGGTTATTCTTTAATATAAAATTTAAATCAATTTAAGTTATATAGAACATCTCCGGAAATCGTCAAGAGCGGAGACTGGAGGCAAAGTCTGGAACGAAGAGCTCAGCTTTAGCAGAAGGTAAAATGGAAGTTGTGTCGTCGGAAGATACTAGATAAGGGAAAGAGGATGAAGGCAAATTAGAGGAATTGACGGTTTTTTTTTTTTTTTTTTTTTTTTTTTTTTTTTTTTTTTTTTTATTTTTTTTTTTGGGGGGGGGGGGGGGGGGGGGGGAATGTCATATGTGAATCAAAAGTCCAAAAAAATCGCTGCATTTTTCGAAAAAATTGTTTTTGTTTTTTTTCAGTGCTACGGAGATGGATTTGAAGGATTTTCTTGATGGTATAATTGAAGGAAGTTTTCTGGCGTTTTGAAACAAGACTGTTAAGTGCGGTGGCAACGTCCCTCTGACGAATATCACAAGAACAAACAGAGTTAAACCTAGGTCACATGAGTTTCTGGAGTTTTTAGACGACGGTAATTCTGAAAATAGCGTCTCTGGTGCGGATAGCACGAGAAGAAGAAGCAGAGTTTATTTGTTTAAATTGAAGGGAAAGAATATTAAATATACGCCTCCATGCCAAAGTGAATCGCCTCAGTTATTCGCTCCGCACACTAACTGTAAGTAGTAGTCATTAAATGGGGAAATCAAAGAAATACTACTCGAATATCCGACAGTTTGTAAAGCCAAAGTACTTAAACGTTTTCTCGCCGTTGGCTGGATCTTTCATGTAGAAAATATGAAGAGATAGGACAGGAAACAGAGATAAAAGGTGCTCAGAGGAGCCCAAAGGAAGAAATAGTTTAGCATTATAAAGAGAAGGATTGGAAGTTAAGAAAAGGTCAAGAATGTTGGGTTCATCTCCAGGACAATCAGGAATAAGAGTAGGTAGCTGCACCAATTTCTCGAGGTTATTTCTGGATAGAGAAATGGTAGGCAAGTTTATCAGTTGTTTTAGAAAATATAAGAGAAATCAATGGTGGCCGGAGCATTGAAATCACCTAAATGATGATTTCCTAGAAACAAGAAGAAAAAATATGTTCCTTCTGGAATTTGAATTTTGATTATAAAGCAATATTCTAGGATAGTCGGGAAAAGTTTGTCTCTACGAAGACAAACAACAACAAGATGCGCGCCATTCACGCCAACCGAGTGCATATTATACCAAAGGTATTCAATTAGTAGATAGTTGAATTAAATAGACAGAAACAGATGGAGAAGTACATTAGTTTGTAGATTGACAAGAGAGCTTAAGCCATAGAGT
>JABUQX010079638.1:55000-65000 GCA_015478945.1 Trachelipus rathkii
TATATACTATAGTATATATATATATTATAATCAGGGGCATAAAAAAGAAAAAAATTCAAATTAAAAAATCAATTGATTTTTACTTGATTTCTTTTATAAAAAATCATGATTTTTTTGAATTTATTGATTTTTTTGATTTTTTTGGTTTTTATATTTTTTTTATTATTTTTTTTTTTTGGTATATTTAAGTAATTTAACTTTAATGAAATAAAAAATTAAAATAAAACTATATATTTATGAAGTTTTTAATATTTTTTTTTCAATTTCAACAAACTATTGGCATTGTAACCCGTAGGTCTGTAACATTCTTTAGTGCTGCTGTTTCATGTTCCATTGTAAGATTTTTGAACCAGAAGCTAAGGCCTAGGGTTTTAAAAATTGAAAATTAATGCCAGATGCCGACTAATTATATTGTTTTTTTATAATGTCGTATAATAGAGTATGTTAGGCCAGTATTTGAATATTGTCTACAATTTAGCACCCTTATTAAAAAAAAGACAGATATGCTAAAGAGGGCGCAACGTAAAGCACGAGGAGGTAGATTTTTTTGGGCTTTGAGGATAAGGGAATAGGCGTGAATTGTCTAGATAGCGCCCATGCGCTTCTTAAATATCATTATTATTTATTATTTATTATGGGTTGACTGGGACATTCTAGAGGGGTGAATGCGGATGCTGCTTCCTAATTATTAATTTTTATTGGTTGACTGGGACAGTCTAAAAAACCATGCGGCTTCTAAGTATTATTCTTATTTATTTTATGAGTTGACTGGGACATTCTAGAGGGGTCCAATGCGGCTTCTTAAAAATTTTAATTATTAATTATTATTGGTTGACGGGGACAGTTACGATAGGGCCCATGCGGCTTCTTAAATTTTATTCTTATTTATTATTTGATATTTATTATGAGTTTACTGGGACATTCTAGAGGGCCAATGCGGCCTCTTAATTATTAAATTTTTTATTGGGTTGACTGGGACAGTCTTAAAAAAGGACCATGCGGCTTCTTAAAATATTATTCTAATTATAGATGTTGACTGTGACATTCAGACGCGTGTTCCAATGCCGGTTCTTAATTATTTTTTTTAATTATTAATTATATATATTATATTATATTGACTGGGACAGTCTAGATAGGCTTTTGCTGCTTCTTAAGTAATTATTCTTATTTATTATTTATTATGGCGTTGACTGGGACATTCTAGAAGGGGCCAATGTGGCTTCTAATTATTAATTTATTGGCTGACTGTGACAGTCTGAAAAGGACCAACGGCTATCTTGTATTATTCTTTTTTTATTATGGTTGACGAAGAAAAAAAAGGGAACATGGACCTTCTAGAGAGTTAATGCAGATTCTTAATTATTATTTCATTATAATAATTAGCAAGCTGCATTTGACCTCTCTAGAAGGTCCCAGGTCAACCCATAATAAATAAGAATAATACAAGAAGCCGCATGGTCCTTCTTAGAACTTTCCCAGTCAACCAATAAAAATTAATAATAGGAAGCAGCATTTGGCCCCTCTAGAATTATCCCAGTTAAACACATAATAAAAATAAATAAGAATAGTACTTAAGAAGCCGGTATGGGCCTATCAAGACTGTCCAGTCAACCTAATAATAAATTAATTAATTAAATAATAATAATTAAGCCACATGGATCCCTCTAGAATGTCCCAGTCAACTCATTATAAATAAGAATAATACTTAAGAAGCCGCATGCGTCCTTTTTAGACTTTCCCAGTCGACCAATAAAAAATTATTAATTGAGAAGCCGCATTGGCCCCTCTAGAATGGCCGGTCAAACATAAAAATTAAGAATTAGGAATAATTTTTAATAATAATTAATGTATTAATGAATAGCATTTATAATTAAGAAGCCAATGGGCCTACCTACACTGTCCCATTTAAATATATTAATTATTTAATAAAAAGAATAATAATTAAAAAGCGGCATTGGCCCTCTAGATTGTCCCAGTCAATCCATAATAATTAATAAATAAGAAAATAAATAAAAAGTATTCATGGGTCTACCTGACTGTCCCAGTCAACCAATAAATAATAATTAAGAATAAATTATTCTTAATTATTAATTATGGGTTGACTGGACAGTCTAGATAGGCCCATGCGGCTTCTGAAATATTATTCTTATTATTAATTTTTATTCGTTGACTGGGACAGTCTAGAGGCGTCAATGCGGTTTCTATTATAAATACTCTTCATTAATTACATTAATTATATTAAAAATTATTCTTAATTCTAAATTTTTATGGGATGGACATTCTAAAGGGGACAATGCGGCTTCTCAATTATTAATTCTTATTGGCTTTACTGGGAAAGTCTAAAAGGACCATGCGGCGGCTTAAGTATTATTGTTAAGGGCTACACACTTGCATCGGTGAATTCGCCGAAACCCTACTAAAACGTCGACAATTTTTGCTTTTGCATTTGTTTTCTCCTGCGAAGGCGAACGTACCTCTACACACATTCGTTTACTTAACGAAACTCGGCTTTCAGAAGTTCGGAGTGGAAAATGAAAAACATTTGTGCCGGTAATTTATAAAACAAACACGGATACTTGCTTTCAAATACCATTTTATTAAGCTTAAACCGTCATATATATATAATATATAATATATATATACGGTATATAATATATGTATATATATATATATATATATATATATATATATATATATATATATAAAATAATATTATATACAAAAATTTCTGTCACAGTTTAGCTAATAAATTAATCTCTAAAATTGGTACTTCCTTAATTGTTATTATTATCATTTCAACCATATATATATATATTATATATATATATATAGATATATATTATTATATGTATTATATATATATATTTTTTCTTTTATATATATATATATATAATATATATATATATATATATATATATATATATATATATATATATATATATATATATATTCCAAAAATTTCATAGTATTCACAAATTTTTTAAATATTATAATATATTTTAAAAAAATTTTCACGTAAAATAAATGTTGATACACTAGACTAGCACTAAAATTTTAGAAACCCTTAACAAGATAACACAAAATAAAACCCAAACTTGTACGAATGTGTGGATGGAGGTAATTTCTTAACATTCGCTTCCTTTGATCTGTGTCAATTTACCGACAAGAGATGGAAAACGTTCGTGTATATGACGAACAAGCCGAACCTATGAAACGATCGCCCCAAAATGGACCCCTTCCACCACATGTGTAGTTCGACTTTGGCCTTCAAAAGTTCGGCGAACCCACTCAAGTGTGAAGCCGCCTTTATTTATTTTGAGTTGACTGGGGACATTTTTAGAGGGTTAATTAATGTGGCTTTAATTATTATTTTTAATTATTAATTATTATGGTGATTGGGACAGTATAGATAGGCCCATGCTGCTTCTTAATATTATTTTCTATTTATTATTTATTATGGGGGTTGACTGGACATTCTAGAGGGGCCAATGCGGCTTCTGTAATTATTAATTTTTATTGGTGACTGGAAAGTCTAGATAGACCCATGCTGCTTCTTAAGTATTATTTTTTTTTTCTTTATTTATTACGAGTTGACTGGGACATTCTAGAAGTGTCAATGCGCTTCTAATTATTATTTTTAATTATTAATTAGTATTGGTTGACTGGGACAGTCCTAGATAGGCCCATACATCTTCTTAAGTATTATTCTTATTTATTATTTATTATGGGTTGACTGGGACATCCTAGAGTGATCAATGCGGCTTCTTAATTATAATTTTTTATGTTGACTGGGACAGTCTAAATATTACCATGCGGCTTCTTAAGTATGATTCTAATTATTAATTATGGGTTAACTGGGACTTCTTGAGGGGTTCATGCAGCTTCTTAAATATTATCTTAATTCTTAATTATTATGGGTTGACTGGCAGTCTAGATTGGCCCATGCGGCTTCTGAATTATTATTCTTATTTATTAATTATAATGGATTGACTGGAACAGTCTAGGGTCGGCAAACCGCGGCTCGCGAGCCACATGCGGCTCTTTGGCCCTTTGAGTGTGGCTCTTCCACAAAATACCACGTGTGATTGAAACTTCGTGATGACTGGCTTACTTATTTCTACTTTTACATACTTAGTTGATGTTTGTGTCTTTATCTTTAGGCTAGTGCTCTGAAGCGACTTAATGAAAAAACATTTCCAGAAAGATTAAAAGTATGTGTATCGTCAAATCGTATCTTTGCATCGTGTTCTACAGTATATTACTTCCGAGCGCGTGCCCCCGCAGGAAAGACTAGAATTGTAGTTAAAATCCGCACCCCTGCTGTTGGCAATTCCACCTGCCTCTGTCCGAAGCGCTTTGTATCTCTTCCAAGGTTCCCTCACCAGTCGTTCGGTTGGGGAGGCTTGCGTGCTTCATGCACGAGTTGAGTGAGCCAGTCACTCAACAGTCTCATTGTGCAGTGGTTATAGTGCTAGTCGCGTCCGCAAATCGCGCGCGTGTGACAAAGTACCTACTCGAAGCATAAAGTTCCGTTTTTTTCCAACCAGCTGTAAATCCTACAAGTGTTTTTGTCATCAATTTAAGAATTGTAATTATTTTGTGTTGGTGGCTTTATTATTATTGTAGTTTTGTAAGGAAGATAATTTATTGTTATTATTCACTGGGGTTAAAAATATATATATAAGATAATATAAATTTGTAAATAGAATAAGTAATGCTATTCTATCTACGACAATTATAAAATGAAACATTTTTCTAGGTGCCCTGTTTGAGATGACTAAAAAGAAGCAAAGAAAAACGGAAGACGAAAACCATGAATTTAAAGTTGAATGGACCGAGACTTTCGCGTTTATTCAAAACTTAAATGGCCTTCCAACCTCTCTTATTTGTAAGGAAAAATTGGCGTATAGCAAGAAATCAAATTTGGAGACACACTTTACAGCTAAACACTTGTCATTTAGTACTAAATATCCTGTCGGTGATGCAAGGAAGAAAGCAGTTGAGGAACTTCAGAAGAGTCAAGAAAAATCAAGTTCTGTATTTAATTACTGGATGCAATCTTCCAATAATGTTAATATTGCAAGTTTTGTTATTAGTCAAGAGATTGCTAAGAGAGAAAAACCACATACAGACGGCGAAACATAAAAGTTATTTTATAAATGCATCCGAAGAGCTGTTTCGTGATTTTAAGAACAAAGCAGATATTCTAAAAAAAATTAAGAGTTATCATTGTCTGCTAAAGCAGTGAAAGATAGAACGCTCAAAATGTTTTCGAATATAACAAACCAGCAAGTCGAAGATCTTAAATTGGTTTCAGCTTTATCAATAGCAGTTAACCAGTCTTGTGGCATAAATGATACAGCGCGTTTCACTTTTTGCACGATTTATTTCATCTACAGGTCCTACAGGAGAACTTTTAATATTATTGCCACTCAAAGGTCAAACACGTGGAGAGGATATGGCAAATTCTGTAGTTGAATGCATTGAAAAACATCATATTCCACTTGATAAAATTGTCTCAATTTCAACAGACGGGGAGAAAAGTATGGCCGGCGTAAGAAACGAGTTTATTGCTATTTTGAAAGAAAAAAATTAATCATGAGATACTTACTTACCATTGCATCATTCATCAAGAAGCACTTTGTGCGCAGACATTTCCAGAAGAAATTTGCAAAGTTATGGAAATGGTGATTAAGATTATCAACTCCATTATATCTAAAACTTTTAATCATAGCCAATTTAAAGAATTTTTAGTTGAAATGGAGATTGAGTACGAGGATCTTCTGCTGCATAACAAGGTACGTTGGTTATCAAGAGGAAACGTTTTGAAACGTTTCACTTCCTTATCAACAGAAATTAAAGCATTTCTTCTTGAGAAGGGTGTTCACTATCCAGAAGTAACAATCGATCAGTGAATCAAAAAATTTTATTTCATGGTAGACGTTACATCTCATCTAAGTCAGCTTAATCGTAAACTAAAGGGGAAAGGAAACACAATTTTTTCGATGTTAGAAGAAGTTATTTCATTCGAAAACAAATTATTTCATTTTTGCTCAAGAATTTGAAAGAGAAACTTTGATTCACTTTCCAAGCATTTTGAAACATCGCCAAGAAAATAATTCTGATATTGACAATTGCTATTTCAAAACAACACTTTTAAATATGAGGGAAGCTTTCCTCAACAGGTTTCAGGAATTCAGAAACAGCAAAGCGACGTTAGCCTTTGTTAAAAAAAAAAAAACTCTTAATGCTAATGTAACAGAACTAAATTTTTCTCCTTTTAATATTGACATTGGCAACTTTGGAATGCAATTGCTGGATTTAAAAAACAAAGAATTGTGGAGCTCGAAATTTGAACGTCTTTGTGCTGATATAGAAATATTGGAGAAAAACAAATGTGAACTTAGTTCACAGTACAAGTGGTCTGCTTTGAAAGACCTGGAGAAGGAAGATATGTTGATTTTTAACACCTGGAATAGTATTCCTGACTCATATAATCAGCTGAAAAACTAGCGTTTGCTGTTCTTTCCTTATTCGGGTCTACATATTCATGCGAACAATCATTTTCAAGCATGAACTGTATCAAGAGTAAGTTGAGAAGTCGTCTTATTGATGAGAACCTGGATCGTGCCAAAAATTAAAAACAACAACATACAAACCTGACTTACCCAAACTTTCCAAGGAGATGCAAGGCCATTGTTCGCATTAGTGTTTGTCAGTCATTGTATTGATTTAATTTTATAGATACCTTACAATTTAATTTTATCAATAAATAATATTGTTATTAAGTATGATATCCAGTTTTATTCAACGCACCTAAGACTTAAAACTTTAAGTGAAGTTTATTAAGTTAATTTTAGGGAGCGTTGTGGAGTGAGAGAAGATGTAGTGTCAAGGATTGAGAAAGGCATGTTGAGATGGTTTGCTTGGACATACAGAGAGGATGAACGAAAGGAGACAAACAAGATAAGCATACAAGAGGAGTGTGGATGAGAGAGTTAGAAGGGGTCAACCTCAGAGAACGTACTTCAATCAGATTGAGAACGTTTTATGAAAAGGCCAGTTTAGGAGTACCTTAATTAAGTTAACAACAGCGTACCTATTTAAATTTAAAAAATTTGGCTCTCAAAAGAAATTTCAATCGTTGTGCTGTTGATATTTGGCTCTGTTGACTAATGAGTTTGCCGACCACTGGTACTGGAACATTCTAGAGGGGCCAATGCGGCTTTTAATTATTATTCTTAATTATTAATTATTGTTGGTTGACTTGGACAGTTTAGGTAGGCATATATGCGGCTTTTTAATTATAATTACTATTCATTAATTACATTAATTATTATTAAAAATTATTCTTAATTTCTTAATTTTTATGCTTGAATGAGACACTCTAGATTGGATTCTGCGTCTTCTTACTGTTCTCTTTATATATATATATATATATATATATATATATATATATATATTATATATATATATATATATATATATAATATATATAATATAATATATTATATATATATATATTATATATTATATATGATATATATATATATATATATAATCAGTGGCGAGGCGTGGCATTTTCCAGCAGTCATCGCTACAGTTCACGATTTCCTTAATTTCGACATTATATATAATATATATATATATATTATATATATATATATATATATATATATATATATATATATATATATATATATATATATTATATATAATATATATATATAATATATATATATATTTAAATATATATATATATATATATATATATATATTATATATATATATGTATATATATTATTATATATATATATATATATATATAATTATATATATATATATATATAATATATACATATAGATATTAATATATATATATTATATCATATATATATATATATATATATAGTATATATATATAGATATATATATATATATATAATATATATTATATATATATTAATAATATACTATATATATATATATAATATATTTATATATATATATATATATATATAATATATATATATATATATATATTATAATATATATATATAATAGTATAGTTATATATATATATATATATATTATATATATATATATATATATATATATATATATTATAAATACAATTATATATACAACCTCCTAGCAAACCATTCCAAAAATTTAACAACCCCTAATTGCTGACAGAATGCTTTCTCTTAAATTTCTTGTAATGCCCTGGTCTCCCGTCCGCTGCTCTACTATGAAAGTATTTATTGGTTCTCCGTATTATCAATAGATGTAAAAATTTTGTAGACTTGTATCATAGTCCCCTCTGAGAAATCGCCTTTCTACAGGAAAAACATCCTAACTCCTTCAGCCTCTCCTCATAGCTTTTACCCTCAAACCAGAAATCATCCTTGTTGCCATACGTTGCACTCTCTCTAGCATTCTAAGTCTTTCTTTAAAATAAGAGCGCCCAAAACTTGTGCCAATACTCTATTATGCGCCTAACATAGCTTCTTTACAGTTTACTTATTACTCTTTGTCTGTAAAACAACATTGGCGATTTATTATGCCAGATCTTATTAGCTTTATTCCTTGCTTTCAAAACACTTATTAGCTACTTTTAAAAATTACTGCTTATAATCACACCTAAATCTTTTCTTCCGTCCACCAGACTCAAGCCAATTTCCCATTTCATATTCGTTATAAAGTTAAAAACCTTTTTTATTTGGAGGGGGAAAAAAAAAAAAACCCTATAGGTGGAGAACCTTACACTTTTTACAATTTTAAAATTCATTGATGCCACTTTTCTGGCCACCAAACTTTATCAAGATCATTTGAAATCTTTTATGCATCCTTCACAATTCCTAACTTGAGGTGGCCACTTTGGTATAATCTGCAAACTTAGAAACCTTGCATTTAAGTCCCTCGTCTAAATCATTTATATATATGAGCGAACAATAGTGGCCCCAGCTCTGAACCCTGTGCGGACATCACTCTTCACTAGTTTCCCAATGATGACTTTATTGCCATTTAAGTTGTACACAGTTTTCTATTCCACAAACCACTCTTTAATCCAACCAAGTACCACTTCACCTTTCATCAGCCTTATGTGGGGCACCTTATCTAAAAGCTTTATATATATTATATATATATATATAGTTATATATATATTTATATATATAATATATATTAATATATATATATATATATATATATATACTATATATATATATATATATATATATATAATATATATATATTATAAATACTATATTATATAATATATATATATATATATATATATTATATATATATATATATCTATATAATATATATATATAATATATATATATATATATATATATATATATATTATATATATATAATATATATATATATATATATATATATATATATAACAATAATAATAATAATAATAATAATAATAATAATAATAATAATAATTAATAATAATAATAATAATAATAATAATTAAATAATAATAATAAATAATTAATATTAATAATATTTAATAATAATAATAATAATAATAATAATAATGATATAATAATAATAATAATAATAATTAATACACTTTTCAAAGTAGTTTCCCATTAAATACTTAATTTATTTCAAAGAAAACTTAAATTTTTGCCAAATCTATTTTAAATGTTTAAGCGTTTTTCATAATATCAAATAGGGGTTCAGCGACAAATTTAGAGATGACTTCTGTATGTTATATGATTATACGTTTTTTGCGCAATTTGATGGTGGAGAGATGTTGGACATTATATAATAATACGGATAATGTGACTCGCCAATTGATCCGACATATTGGAGATTACCTGACGTGGGAGCATGTTATATTAATATTAATTCATTTAAATTGATCCGCTTTTTCAAGCGCATATATATAATATTAATAATATTATATGTAATAATATATATATTTATTATATATATATATATATTAATATATATATATATATATATATATATATAT
>JABUQX010079639.1:0-22099 GCA_015478945.1 Trachelipus rathkii
TATAATATATGGATAATATTATATGGCAGGCTAACCTATATACGGACACACGACGCAATACTGAACGCACTAAAATTTATATATATATAATGAGGTGAATAATACAATGTAACTACTACAAGGATATGTATGCTAGATTCGCTACTAACGTCACAAAATATGAGTGATATAATGTATATAGTATGGCGAGGTAATGATATATAATATAATATAGTGATTAATAGTGATAATATAATGATAAGTATATATAAAAAAAAAGGGCCGCCGGCGCCGTCCGCCCTTCCTATTGTGTGTTTATGTTCATATATGTATGAGTGAATATAGTATATAGTAGTTATTTAATTGGAGTAGGTATATATATATATAGTAGTATATATATAGTGATGGATATAGTTATATATAGTAGTAGTATATATATATATATATATATATGATGATATAATAGGTTAGTATATATGATAGCACACGCACACGCACGTAGAGATGCAGCACTGCATATTAATAGATATAAGTAATTAATTGTAGTATCAGTAGTCTTGGATAGTCAGCTCATTATGTATTTTATAAAACCATATACCTATTATACTATATATATAGTATATAATGATAGGTATATATATAGTATAGGCTAAAAATAGTAAACGGAAAAGAGAGTGTGCTGGAGATGCTGGGTTACCTATAATGTCAGGTACAGGAATATATGTATAGATAATAAGTGGTCGGTGAAAAACGGTGAAACATCGTACAATGCCTGTCATGAAAAGCTGTGAGAGGAAAAAGAAATAACTCATTTTTATGGAAATCCTCGTAAATAACTCTAGAAGAAGAGAATAAGTAAAAAAATAATAAAAGATGAATTATTTATTATAATAATGTAATTAAGGAATTATGAATATGAAAGACTCATAATTTGAGGCAGCCCTAGTATTTATTATTAGGATTTCGTCTCACCGTTATAAAATAATGAGGAACTTATTTCTTTAATATTATTTATTGATTTATTTATTTTTTATCACCTACATAATAGAAGAATAACAGGTAGTGATATATACCGCTAGCTATACGGTACGCGTGAGATGGTAGATAGGTATAGAGTGGGTGCTGCTCGTGCATTACCGTATAGTGGAGCTGTACGGCGAGTGGTGGCGTGTATAAATTACTCTAAAAACTTAACTATATTACCGGGTGCATACGCCTTAGCTCAGGGGGAGGGTGATCTACTGAGACCTAGGGTACCCGTCATTACTATTTATATGGTGTTATTGAGTAGTGTCGGCGTGAGTAGGTAAAGTAGTAGATTTGATCGCTATAGTAGGTACGCGCCCGTTACCTACCTACGTATAATAGAGTGGTAGATATGTGCACATCCCGCCCTATGAGGTACGCGTATGTTACGTACGCCGTCGAGTGACTATTCGAGCCCTATACTCTAATATGTTCCAGTATTTAATGAGGGAGCCTACTATAATTGTGATGTTTTATTTAACTAATTTTTATTATATTCCTAGTAATTTGTATTTACAGAGGATTCCATAAAATATGTTATTCTTTTTCGCTGTAAAGCCTATTGTGAGATTGCTGGTAAATTATGTATATTCTTGTAGAATCTAGTTAGAGTATTATCCTTGATTAGGATAATATATGCATTGGCTGTGTATATTCTTTTATTTAAGTATTGTGTTTTGTATCTTTATTTCTCTTTACCAATTTCACATTTATAGGAAACAGCAGGTTTTCTAAAAGACGACTAAAATAGAAATCGTTGGTTTCTCGAGCGATACAGCCAATTCGCACGCAGAAAATACTAGCTACGAATTCCAAGTGAAAGTATTCTGGTAATAATTGAGATCACGTTAGTAACTGAGAGGATATCTTAGCTATTGATAAATAAGACAGACGAGAGAGAGTAGAGTTGTTCGGGTTGTACGATCACCACCAACTTTATTCGTATGCTTAGGGAACGATGCTTCCAACTGTCTCCCGCGTTTAATTTCCTAATGAGAAGAGCATACCATACTCTAAAAGAGAATTAATTCCCAACTTATGATTATGGTGAACTCTAATATGTTTCAACTACTGCTTAATTAATATTATAAGTTCTTACCTCACGGGCATTGCTCACAATTTGACTCAGGTATTAAATTAAAATAGTGTAAATAAATAGACTTGACTTCACTAGATTAGGCTCCAAGGTAGTTAGTTTTCTGATGTGCTATGATTACCTAGAAGGTTTTTGAGTTTCATATTATATCAATGCTTAATGCAGGGAGTGTAAAAGTTTTAATAAGGCCATTTTATCTCTACGAGTAGACTGCTCATTTTTGTAGATAACAACTCAAAAAGGATGAGGTAAGGAACAGTACGTAAGACCAAGTATGTTTTAAATTTTATTATAACAAACCGAGTATAATAATAAGTTTTAGCTTATTCAGGATTAAAGAAGGAAAGGTCTAGTAATAGATGAGATAGTTTTTCACGATTTGTTTGATCGTATGATCCGTCAGTCAAATGAGCTACAGGTGTGCATATTTAAGGATTATTTCAATCGTATTTTTGTAATTAATCCTGTGTAGTTTATCCTTATTATATGAATACTTTAATGTGTGTAAGGAGATTTGAATGATATAAATGTATAATTATTTATCCATAAGATAACAATTTTTTACTGTAACAATGTGGCATATCAGGGCAATGGTAACCTCCGTTGATCACTTGTTTAATATTTATTTACACACACTCTAGAACATATATTGTATAAATTAGAGGTTATAAGTATTTGATTAAAATAGATTGCGTGTAACCATATTTCCATAGTTAATTTTGTTGAGACTCGCGAGACCATGGAGCAGCGCCTTACCTACACACATACCACAGTACAAAGGCACACAGCGTACGCACACACTACACTACATCATCACCACACACACGAGCACCACATTCACTACGAATCACCAAGCTACACAGCACACACAGCATAATATATGTATATTTAATTATTAAAGATTATTATAGTGATATATTTTATATATATAAATATTAATTAGTATAATTATAATAATATCTTATAGATATAAATTATATAATATATATATATAATATATATATAGTATAGTAGTATGAATAATTAAATGTAATATGAGAATAATATGGTATTGTGTAAAGGTGATTTATAATCAGCCAAAGTGTAGGGTGAGGGCTGTGACCTGAATTATGAGTACTGTTGAGAGGAAACAGGGTAGAGAGGGACGTTTTCTACATACCCGGTAGAGGGATGAGTAGGCTCAGTGATAAGGAACTACCCGTATAGTATCCAGCCAGACTAGTATACTCACCTATATACCCATAATAAAATTACAGTCAAAAAGACTCCAGGGTGAGAGTGAGAGTTATTCGTCAGGTAAGACAGTAGCCGTACATGGGATAGGTGGAGTTAGGATTAGAGTGTGAGTCAGTCACGTTAAGGTTCGCTACGTACTGAAAGGTATACTAAGAAAACCCCTGATTACTCTGTCCATCCACGTATGCTGGTATAATATATAATTATATATAACCCTATGTGAGGGTATATTTTATAGTGTAAAGAAGAGTTTAAGCTAATAATTGATAGGGACAAGAAGTATTAGGCTAATTATAGGATTATTAACGAGTGACCTAGAGATAGGTACAGGTTCGACTGAAATATGACGCTTTTCTACCTCAATAGGTTGACTTATATTATTATATGTTAATTAGTTCCTTAATAACTAATTAATTTATATTTTATTTTTCAGTTAGTATTTTTTACATTTTTCGTAGACTAAATATAAGTTTCGTAGTAGTGATTACAAAATTAGTATATTCCTTTATTGTCTCGCTGTAAGCTATTGAGTAATAGGTTATTTGTATAAATATTATTTTTATTAATTTTATTTAACTAGCACTATAAAATCTTTCTTTGGATTAAACCAAAGAAATATATATTAGCCTTACTTTCCGTGAGTAGCTGGTTGTGGTGGTTATTTTTAGATATGATTATTAGCTCTATATTACTAAAAGAGGGTGTTTATATAATCTACATATATATATATGTATTAATAATTATAATATGCTAGTTATATATATAGTATATATATGAATGAGTTATATATAATAATATTAATATTAAATTAAAATGTTTAATATTCTAAGTTAATATAAGTATTAAATTATATTAAGTATTGCTCAACAATAAGCTTAAAGCGCAGACTTCCTTAATTAATTAAGTGCATAGTATAATATTAATATATTATGAATTAATGATATACCATAAAAAATTCCGTATAGAGTGAGGAGCTGAAATTTCAAATCCGCTACTGAAATCACATGTTTAAAATATGAGATATAGTTATAAAATAATATATATATAATAAGTAAGGGTGACAAGGTAGAAATTATTTGTGTTGAAATAAGTGAGGTAAGAATTTAAGACACAGAGAGACGTTTGGCTTGATTGAGTAAACATAAATTACTGGAGAACATAGTGTATCAAACTAAGTAATGAGTATTTCTTAGATAAAGGATGTATAAGTGACAGCATTATCATTAGGAGAGAAACTCGAAATAGTGAACTGTGTAATGGTCCAAATGCTGTACATGTGTATACATTAACCACGATATTATCATCAAATGTGAACCCCGCAAAGGGGGAACACCAAAAATATCTGGAAACAATATTGTTCTTCCAGAGTTGAAATAAAAAGTAAATCGATAGAGACGAAGAGAGCGAGATAGCTAACTGATAGTTAATTTCAGCCTTCTTTTTGGGTAAGGGAAAGGAGTTGAATTCTTGCCTTTTTATTTGGTGTAGAATGTAGGTTGGGTAAAATTGAAAGGGATCTATTATGGTGGTGCCCATAAACGTACTGAGCTTACCGATATAGCGGATTAACCAGCTGATGATTTGGCACCATCGAGAGCCCGAGAAAAACGCAATATTAAAGGCAGTGAAAACCAAAATAGGGGTAATGTTAAGCGGTGTTGAGAGTGTTTTGAATCTATTAATTTCAAAACATAATAGTAACTTATGCACCTAGTTAAAAAAATGGTTCTTTTAAACAAGGGAGTATCAGGCGCCTAGATTATCAACCTCATTCTAGGCTGATACAAAAGTCATAACAATATTTTAAAAATTATTCAATGTTTACTTATATAGATTGATATTATCGTATAGGGTAAAATTATTATTAACATGTAAGTTAGTTATAAAATTGCAATTATTCTGTTGTTAAATTATTTTGATAGTAAGATAATATCCTAACCGAAGCGAGTCCTTCACTTGAGTCAGCGCGTCATATCTGAACAATTCGGCTATGTAAGCACTAAATAATATATAGTAGTAATAGTGTATATATTCACATACGTTTGGGATTCATAAACGTCCATCAGAATAAGAGTGCCTAGCAGTCACCTATTCATAATCTCATGTATGGTATATATATTGTTTGTTGACAACAACCATTATGCACAAGTGTCATCAAAACATATATGTATGCTCTCTCCATAGCCGGAGGCGGAAACTGCGAGAGCCGGAAAGCATAGAGTTGCCCAGAAAATGGAGTTATGTTGATAGCAATCCAGCCACCTTGGTAAGCGAACCTTTTGCCGGGCTATGAGCCGGATGGGAGAACCATCGGAGTTGCGTACAGAAAGAGCGAGGTGGAGATGACACGGTCATCGCGGAAACCGGCCTTGCCGTAACACTAGGGAGGTCATGAAGAGACACGTAGCAGACTCCGCTCGATCACTCTACTGTCGTCTAGCCCCTAGCGGTGTTAAGTCCTGTTCTACGGGGTAGTTTTAAAATTAAATAAAGAAACATATATATATAATATATGATGAGATTGGAATTTGACCAACGCTGAATTTCTAAATAGACGTTGTATTTGTCAGTTGTTTTTCTGATAAAGTGTGCATTAGCAAACAGGAATCGGAAGGTTACTCTTATCACCTGTAGGATTGGATTCTGACTCGATGCGAGGTTAAGAGTCCTCTAGAGATAGTCTTCTGGATTGTGCCTCTTTAATATTGATATACTATATATATATATATAAAATATATATATGAGTGATATAAATATATAAGGTATAATATGTCGTAGGATAGTAGTATATATAGTATATGATGGAATATATATATATGTATGATAGTATACTAAATTTACTCGGAAGCATAAGAAAGAGAGTGGGCCAACACATCAAGGCAGCGGTGGCACTATTTATGCTCCCGTGGAAACAGCAGAATGCGGAAGAGCCTATAGCTTCTAATAGATAAGAAATAACCTAGGTGGCAACTCAAGTATTAATGTGGGGCAAAAGATTTTTGCAATAAAACGAATGATGTGTATATACTAATCGTATATCCGCAATCCGAATAGTTTCTCCACCGAACCGAATTCGGGAGGGGGGGACGTCAAGAACTGCGCATTAAGAACAGAGAGCCTTCAGACCAAAACCGCGGCGGGTGGGGAGAGTAAAAGGTTTACAAGCTACAGCATCATGGGGGGGCCATTATTCCGCCGAAAGGCCAGACCGTGGTGTGGCTGGGGTCAAAGGTCAGCGGATTGGTGCATCGGCCCGGACACAATACCGAGTAGAGCTGGTGTATACCGGCTCGCCTCGAGAAAAAATTTGCTGCCTTATGCTTGGTGGAGATAATAGGTTCATATCCCTGCGTCAGGCGGAAACACTTCGAAATATTGATGAGTCTTAGTGGACCGAAAAGACTGTTGGCGCATGCCTTCGAGGACATGGACGTGACGTCTGAACCCGGGAATTAGCAGCCAAAGCGAGTATCAATTCTCACCTTTTATTATTCAACAAGGGCCGAGAATGCCGTAGAACCGGGGGCAAAAAATGGTAGGAAACATATATGGTTTATATTAATCAATACCCGCGTGCAATACTAATTGAGTAATAGTATATATATATGTGATATCAATTTTTTACCGTACGAGAAGATGAAGTTAGTAGTGACTTGCATATATATTATATGATAGTATAATATAGTGATGGAGTATTTTGTATAGAATGAAAATAAATGGGACGATCATTATACTATGAAGTACTTATATAGTGCGAAAGTCACGCAGTCATAGTAACTAACTATAATTGTACTGATTTGGTGAATGACTTTGAATGCAATTGCCCAAAGGTATTGATGACTAGAATGATGGTATATATAATTTAATAGTATATAGGAATAAATCATATAATGATGAGTAAAGGAGTTAATAGCCGATGAGCTTTTAAAGATATAGATTCATGATGCGAATGAATGTAGTATATGTGAATTGAGTGATATAATAATAGGTATGCCGGCGGTCGTGGCTATCCGGGTAGGCGAGAGGGGGAGGAGGGCGGGGGGTGGAGAGGGGTGCCGGGGGAGTAATATAATAGGTATAGTGAGTGAATCGTAGTGATATATATATATATGATATGATGCAGGATAGTATCGATGATGGATGGCTAGGATATGAGATGAATGAAATACGTGAGCTGAAGTGAAATATCGAATTATATTGAGTCGATGAGTGATGGGGATATAGACTGTAGTATAATGAATGATATGATGATATATATATATATATATATATATATATGAGTGAGTGATAGTATATATATTATATATAGAATGGAGATGTGATGACTGAGTCCGGGATAGGTCATAACATAGTGAGTGTATGTTGGGTCAATATAATGACCGGAGGCGAAGAAAAAAGGGGAAAAAGGAAGGGAAAGAGGAAGGAGACCGCGCCTTAAGAAGGTGTGCCAGGGGGCAGGGAATTGGTTACGGAACAGGAGCGGAGGGCGGGGGAACCGACAAAAGGCTCGGAAAAGCGCTGTTATAACTAATTTCGTCCTAACATTGAGAATCTAGGGAACAATTCAGGATTATTTCATATATGGGGGGAGTAGCGTTGGTAGAGAACCTGGCGTGGTCCCTTTACCGTTTCTCTGGAATGAGTTTGAATAACCTCCACCTAAGAGGAATTTGTATGTTCATAGGAAAAGGAAATCTAGTCCAATTAGGCGCGCGAGAGCTGTATTCTAGTGCGGAATTCTCCAACTCATTGGGGTTAGTTCCTCTGGAATTTTCCTAAAGTTGATCTGGGTCCGCATAAAAACGAATCTGGTAGAGAATTTAAGTTTCCGAGGGAGGCAGCTAAACTGGAACAGCCTGAAACGGTCCGCCAAGAAGAAACAAGAAAGATGTAAAAGCGCACGAAAAGTCCAACGGAATTATTGAGTTCCCACAATCTATAAGAATAGGTAGGAAGCAGACGGGACTGAATGGTCCTTAACCCGAACAATGCACTTTAAGATAGCCGCATGGCCTATTGGGGGCGATGTCTTTCTGCCTGCGTAGGATAGCGAAGAAACCCAGAGGAGAATGGCGAGGCCGGGGAGCGCAGGAAGAGATCCGGCTTGGGCCTGCAGATATATTGGGCCCGGGGGAGACAAAGCACATTGTGCAAAAAAGTAGCTGTTGGTGCACGAAGTGTGGGGGGGGTTTGATTAGGAGAGTGAGGTAGGGAATCCTCGGGAGGGTTAGAGTGTTTGCTGGGCGGCGTCGGGGGGTGCCAAGAGTGTGTATGAAAGAGGAGACGGGGGGCGCGTGCGGTGAGGGGGGGGGGGATAAGGTGGGAAGGAAGTAATGGTCGCATATGCAGGGTGGGCGGCCGGATATATGGAAGTGGGCTTGAGACGGCGAAGGGTACTAAGCATGTTTGTACTGTGGAGCGCAAGTAATAACGCCAAACTCTGTCTGATAGCGTTGCTACGTAAGAGAAAATTTCATAATGAACATACGCTCTAGTTCTAGTCAAATGGCCTAGTATAACAGTACAAGAATTATAATATCGATCGTAAAATCGGAGTTTAAATTCCCAATATTCGAGCTAAGATACATCTATATGGAAGGAGGCTCAAGGTTTGAAGGGGAAATGGGGGCTATCACAAGAGTAGAGCGGTCACAAAAAAAAGAGGGGCCAAAGAAGAACGGGGCAAAGCTGAAGTAACCTAGGGATGCCGGGGAGAAAAGGCGGATGGAGTTGAGGAGGCAGGTGGGGGATCAAATGAGTGGAGTCTCCGAGGTTAAGAGATGAGAGGTGGATGGGAATCCTTGGATGGGGAAGGGAACCTATGTGGAACGAAGGTGGCTTGGGATGTAAAAAACTTGGAGACAATAGATGTTAAATGAGGTGGGAGAAAAGAATAAGGAATTAAGGAAAAAAAAAAGGATATTTGTGTTAATGGTGAGCAAGGCGCGGGAGCTGCAGGGCAAGCAGAGTAAGGAGAGACAGTGCGGGGAGTATCACGGGACTTACGATCTAGGCCGCGGTCTTTGGATTATGGAGGTTACTTGACTGAAGAGGGGGAAATGAGAGGTGGGTGAGGGGGTATAGAGGATAAATGGCTATAATGGGAGAGGGGTAGGCGGTGGTGCTGCTAGTGAGGGTGTGTGGGGACTTCAGCTGGGGGGCTGAGAGGGGGGGGAGGGTGGGGGGGGGCTTGGGCTGCAGTTATAGAGGAAGAGCCGTGTGAGCCGCTCGTGAGGCGTGCTGAAGGGGCATTTTATGAATTGTAGAGGAGGGTGTGACTGGGACAGACCAGTTTTATTTTAGTGATCAATATAGGGAATGTGGAAGTAAATTTAAGAATGAAACACGAGGGGACGCATTATTGTTTCCGATCGGGTGTTAAATATTTTAAGGACATGTTTATATTAAATATATAAATAGATAGAAAAGGATCAAGGCGAAAAAAATGATATAGCCATAAGTATATAAGATCTATATTAATTGAAATAGTTAAAATAAATTTTAAGTTTTGAAAAACGTTTTAAAGATGACCTCCATTTTTTTATTGGTTCCTTGTGAGAGCCTTTAAAAATGGGTAAAATAAATAGGATATTGAGGTTTGAACGATTCTCGTAATTTTTCATTGTTGATAATGTACTTTAGAATTTTGGTAATGACAATATAAGATGTTTCAGGAGAAGGTGTTGCATTTTTTTTTAAAGAATTGTCTTTCAATTTGTACATAAATCGTTAGTGGGTTATTCAGGCTATGAATCGTGAAATGAAATTGGGTTAGACCTTAATTACTGTCAAATAAGTGTTTGGTGTGAAGTCGAACTCTTTGACGGTTTTGAAGAGCGATGATCTCTTACCGGTCGGAATGAGGCGAGCACTGTGGCAGATGTATCCGCATATATGTGTGCATGTGCGTGCACCGCCGGCTCTATAGTATTTCAAAATCACCCGCATTGTGGGAAACTCGTAAGTTGACATCGCGCAACGCCTGGGCACAAGAGCAGGGTTAGCGGGTACGGCGGCACGTCAATGAACCATGACAAATCGATGGTGTCGAATTACACCGAGGTAGTTAATAATCCATCGCTAACGCCTAGAGCCTAGGAACCTAGAGGCATAGGACTAAAACGTTACACCTAGGAGCCTAACTAGGGCTAGGGTACCTTTGAGTACCTAGATAACAATTTTCCAAAAATCTTACGTGGGACCATGTTCTGTGCTTCTGGTGGATTGTATGCAATCATGAAATTTTTTAAAGATTTGAGCTGAAACCGATGTTCTTGAAGTGCGTATGAGGTACGGGCATATATGAATATGAATGATTTAGTATATATAATATATTAGTATTATAGATAGATGTGATATATATGATATGAGTTATTATATGAGGGTAGTAATATATATATTATGGAGTATAGTATATATATATGATGAGATATGATATGATATAGGGTGGTAATATGATGAGTGAGTATATAGCGTGAGTATATATATAGGTATAGTGGTATAATATATAGCTATAGTAGTGCAGTATGATATATGATGATGGAGGGTATGGATAGTATGCGAGCGCACGAGCATTCGATTCAGCAAGCCGGCAGCATCAGCCATGATTGCGAGTAAACCAGTAAAGCCAGTCAAGCCAGTCCGGCCAATTGAGTAATGGGGGAGGGCAAGCAAAGTCAAAGTTATGCCTTGATAATTATAGATAGGGGTAAAGGATGAGTACATATCGTATATATGTATATGATATATATAGTATGATAATATTATGTGTATATATATGATTATGTAAAATATATGTGAAAAAGATATATATAAGTATATGATGGATCATAGTAGTATATGGTTGAGTATTAACGTAATAGCTGTAAAAGAAGTAAAGCTTTCGGTTTGACCTCCACTCTGTGTAGACAATCCATTCTGTGCTTTTGTAAAATAAAAAAATCTGGACATCTTAAAGACTTTGTTATGTTCATTTGTATTGCTTTATTTTAATGTCGCTGTTTAATTGAAATTGTGGTACTTTTCTGATAACGTGGAAATTTCCCCTGATGTCCACCAAAACTGTAGTTCCGTTTTAAGTGGTAGCTATGCCCGGTGTTGTGTTTTGAAAGGCATCGCCTAACTGAAGCTATATATGATATATATATGATGGAGTAATAATAATGAGTGATATATGATGAGTATAGTTATGGGTATATCATAATATATGGATGTATATATGTATGAGTATATATATATGATCGTATATGATATATATAGGTGATATTTATATATATAATATATATATATTAATATATGTATGAGATATACAATTTTTTTGTATCAATTATATCGGATTTATAATATATCGAATATCGATATAGTCGAATATCGATATTGTTTCTGGCGATATATAGTGCGGAGGCGATATGAATTATTTTTTTTAAATATGATATATCGATTTATCGAATAATTGTGTTTTAAAGAGATAGGAGGCATCGCCTACGCGCTGGGCGACTGGGGAGGGGCATTTGTTTAGGTGAAGAATATCTGGTTTGGTCTACTCATGTCTGAGTCATTATGAGCAAAATGTACTTATGCACAGGCGAATAATGAAAAAGCTGATGCTGTCTATCGAGGGCTTTTGACAAATCATGTTAATGGAAAAATCGAATAAACAGATTACCATCTCTTCGCGGAGGCGCCGACTTCAGTAATGTGTCCGGTTTAGTTAAGGCTTTTAAATGCGCTTGTCATCATTGCTAGTCCTTGTTTGGTTTGTCTTGAAGAAAAAAAAAAAAATAGATAAATTTGAATTTGCATCAAACACACGAAATGTTGTTAAAAGAAATGTAGTAATCGGGATCAGTTGTCAGGTTCCAGTTTGTTTGGGGTAAGGTGGGCGCATACTGAGGAAACCCTGATATTAGTATATGGATGTATATATATATGATATGGATATATGAATATATATATGAGTAAGTATTTAATTATGAAAGTATATATATAGTATCAGTAGTAATAGGATGATGAGTTATATTAGATATGTAGATGATATATAGTGATATATATATGATATATAGTAGTAGTATAGAGTAAAGTTTTATATATATGAGTAGTATAATTATATATATATATATATATGAGAGTAATATATATTGTGATGGGGTTATAGTATGAGTATGATATATGATATATGAGATATGGATATCAGTAATATTGTAGTATAGTATATGATGATAAGGATATATTATAGTATCGATGACTGGATAAAGTATGATAAGTGGATGATTGGTATATAGTATGAGAATAGTATCACTATATATATACTATATAGTAGTATATATATATATATGAAAGATGAATAAGTATATATAGGAGTATAGATATATATATGATATGAGTGAGTGGAGTGATGTCGTAAAGGCATATATGATATATATATAGTTAAGTTGATTGTCTTTACTATTTATGGATAATATATAGTGAATAGTATATATAGTATATAAGCAGAAATTTAATTGCAAGGGAAACACGGTTTCCAAAGAAAATGATAAATAAACTATTGTATGGCAAACGGATGCTAACGACGCAGCGGGGGGGCGAGTACGACGCACGGCGAGTACGGCGCGAGCGGCAGGCTCGTCCTGCGTGGTTAAAGTCAAGTTGCAAGTAGTGAGGGGGATATATGGTTATTCAGCTGACGCCTACGGTGTAGAGTGGCAGGCAATTAAACGAGGTAGGTAGCCAGGCAAAGCAAAGAGTAGCTCATTTTGTTGTGTTGATATCTTTTTAAGTTTTGTAAGATTGTAGATTTTTCATTTTTGCTTAAAATATATTGAATGATTGTTTATATTTTGGTGCATTTGTGTTTTTTTTTTTAATTGATTAATTTGTGCTTAAAAATAAGAAAGGCAACTGCCTACCAGGCTATGCGCTTAAGGTACGCAGCTGATATATGATATACTAATATATGATATGTGATAGGTAGATGATAGTATATATTTAATATATAGATAGTATATAATGAATTAGCCTATACAGTTACTGTTGCTTTATGTTTTCTGCCTACTAACAACCTTAACTTTCTTTTCCTGCTTGCCACGACGGGTGTACTAAAATTCATTTCACCTTCCTATTCCTTATTTTCATTTGAAAATGCCACCGTTAATGTCATAGTGACGTCTTTAACGTCTTTTCCTCTTGCAGCCAATTCGCTGTGGAGCAATCTCGTCACTGTATAATGGAAAACACAAACTGGAAAAGAGATGCAAACAGAAGGACGTTTTTGTGAATTTTTTTTTTTTTTTTTTTTTTTTTTTTTTTTTTTTTTTTTTTTTTTTTTTGTCATAAAATTATTTTTCTTATGGAGGGGCAAAATTGCATCGTGTTTTTTGCGATTTTTTGCTCTGTTAGGATTTTTTTTTTCGCAAGATATTCCAATGTTTTTTTTTATTATTATTATTATTGTTTTGAATTTTAAGCATATATAGAAATGAAAATTCTATATATAGTATATATTAGTATATATAATATATATAGTATATATATATGATATATAATATAGATATAGTATATATATATATATATATATTAGCTAGTATATATAAGTAAGTATATATATATATAATATATATATATATATATATAGTATATAATATATAGGTATATATATATATAGTATATTAGGAAATGGTTAATTTTTATCGGTGAACGATTCTTTTTGAATAAATCATTGCTGTGAGTGATTCAAAGATCATTCTTTAAAATTGAGTGATGATTCACGACACATTGAATTCTTAAAAAAAGAAGTGAATAAAAGAATAATCTTTCAGATTCCCAAGTAATGAAAATCCTCCAATTTCGGGAAGTTAGAAATATCGCATCCCTACGAAACCTCGTACCCCACCTCTGGTGACGATATCTCATCGGAGACGAGGTTTCAAGTCCCTCCACCCCCGGAGAGGGTGCTCGTCCCCCAAAGTACTGTTTTGGTTATGACCAAAAGGAATAAAAGCTAAAAAAATAACCTACTGACAGGAGTCGGAATTGGATAAGGAGTCGCAGCATGAGTAGGGTCATGAGTTTCAACCCCCTTCCGGGTGTTTGAGCATCCATGGAGGGTGGCACAAAAAGAAAATGGAGTCAAAAAGTACAAACGCACGTAGTGCTTAGCATGGGAAGCTGAAGGAAGGAAAACAAAGGGTTTTATGAGGAACCAGAAATGGTAAGGCCCACACATGAGATCGAGGCCGAACCCCCAAAATGGGGTTTTATCCATAAATGAAATTTGGATGAGAAAATTAAGATAAAAATTAATACAAAAAGTGTAAATTGTAGTTATTAGCTTGTTAATTATAACGACTCTTTACTTCTTTCTCCCTATCTATCTTTCTTTCTACACATTTTTCTCAACACCTTATCTAACTTACCTTAACCAAACCTAACCTGCTAAACATATCAACCTAACACACATAGTTTATTAATTATAACGACTCTTTACTTATTCCTCTCTCTCTCTATAATTTTTTCTGCTTATCTTTCTTAACACCTTGTCTAACTTAGCCTAACCAAACCTAATCCGGCTAAACATACTAACCTAACACATCTAGCTTGTTATTTTTCTTTTTCAGATAATCACCACCGAGCAGGACGAAGCCGAATCTAAGAAGAGAATAGCTCACATTCTCCAACCCGACCAGTTACGAACCTGGGACCCTCGCTTTGTTTGGCGAGTGCTCTACCACCGAGCTATCTGGCGCTTTTATATAAATAAATGTTAAAAAAATACATATACATAAATACCTACACACATACATACATAAATACATATACATACACATAACATTCATATATATACAAATATAAATATTATTATTATTATTATTATTATTATTATTACTATTATTATTATTATTATTATTATTATTATTATTATTATTATTATTATTATTATTATTATTATTATTATTATTATTATTATTATTATTATTATTATTATTATTATTATTATTATTATATACACAATATTTCACACAAAATTCATTATATTTTACCAGTCATCACTATCCACTATATTTTAACTTATTATTTTTACTATTATTATCTTTATTTTCAATATTATCCTATCACCATTATTTATTAATTATTGTTGTTATTATTATCCATCATTATCATTATCTTGCAATATTATTCAAATCATTATCATTTTATTCACATACCATTATTAATATTACTATCATTATTATTAATATATGCATATTATTACTATTGTTATTATTTAACACCATATTTCGCTTGACAGATGGGTGGTGTTAGCTGCAGAACTTATTCTTTCTTTATTATAAGGTCTCTCTCTCTCTCTCTCTCTCTCTCTCTCTCTTCTCTCTCTCTCTCTTTCCATCTTCTCTTCGTGTCTCTCTCTCATCTCTCTTCTCTCTCTCTCTCTCTCTCAGTACCTTGTCTAAATTAACCTAACCAAACCTAAAGCAGCCTTACTGTTCATAGGACTGATTCTATTCTAACATGTACGTTATAGCATGTAGTAGTACGAAAACACTTACAGGAATTGCCAATCAGCATTCAGTATTTTAATTGTCACAGGATTTATTTCCTACTCATTTTGGGAACTTAGAGATATCGTATTCTCCCAAACTTGGCACCCCTCCCCCTGATGGCATGACCCTGTCGGAGACGAGGTTTCAAGTCCATGCACCCCCCGGAGGAATGTACTTAGTCCCCATAAAGGTTTTGGCCACAGCTAGGTGGAAAATAAGTAAATAAATGCGAGAATAAAATTTATAGAATCCTTATGAGGATTCTGAACAGGAATCATAACCAGTGCCCAAACAAGTGTAAGCATATAATTAGTAAGACATGCGAGGTATCATTCTATATGTTCATGAATCCATAAAAAGCTGATTTTGAGGGTTCCAAACTCTTAGAGGGTGTTTGAACACCCCTGAGGGGGCCCTTAAAATAAAAAGGACGAAAAATAGAAAAGCGCTCGGAGTGCTTACTTAACAGAGGATGTTGCAGGAAAGATGACGAAGGATTCCAGGAGAAATCACAAATGGGACGTCTAGATGCAAAAGAGGGAAATAAAGTTAAAAAATGAGAGTTGAATCATTGGCATAAGAGTTAACAGAGCTAGAACTGCGGCTAAGAAGATCGTTAATGAAAAGTAAGAATAAAGTTGGAGATTAAACAGAACCCTGAGGAACACCACAATTAACAAGAAAGGAAGAAGAGGTCGCTCCATCATCAAGCACCGACATGGAACGATCTGAGAGAGAAAACTAGACAAAAGTAAGCAAAGAGAAGGAGGAAACCCAAGGAAGAGACCTTAGAGAGCAGTGACTTATGCCATACACGGTCAAATTCCCTCCTAGAATAAGGCTATGCCCGTGAGGTGTGAACTTTAAAAAAAAATAATCCCTAAGGGTAGAAGGCCATAAATTAGTGAAATGAGAAAGTATGTTACCAGATGACCTCAAGCTTCGAAAGCCATACTGGTGATCAGAAAGAAGGGGATGAGATTCAGGTTTCTGGAAATGGAGAGTTTAGAAGTCGTTTCGAAATTCAGACAGAATACAAGTGAAGGCTATATTTTTTTTTTTTTTTTTACAGTTGTCACCACCACTCACGGGCAGTGCCCTATTCAAGGAGGGGGTGTTGCACACATCAGTTATTCATCAACTAACGCAAACTACGCAGATGAGCACAGACGCAGGCTTTAAAGTAAGAGAAATTAAATTCAGCAGGAAACACAGAAGATGGAAGAGAATTCCACAAACAGAGGTGGCAAGGAAAGCAAGGAAGCACCACGCGGAACAAGCCCTGGAATTACCAATATCAACACAAAACTCGCATGCGCCGACACAGCACCCCTTGTGCTACGAAGGCGTCGTAATAGGTGGTGGTACGGCGAGTGATAAGGGTTCCCTGGCGAGCACCTGCGCTGGCGGTACCGTATAGAAACGGATTAAAGCAACTACATCGCGACGCGTCAAAGATAGAGGGGTGCAAGTGAACTGGAAAGTGCAGAACAGTTTATAAAGCCTTTTGGCCTTTGACTGCGAACTCTATCTCAAAAGCCGGGTGAAACAGAGCCCCCAGATATGGAGCAGTACTGCCATACAGGGCGGATGACGGCCCTGTATAGCTGGAGGCAACTGAGAAGAGGAAAGAAAAGTCTCGCGCAGTCTAACAGAACTACCAGTTTCTTGGAGGCGCCCTAGCAACCATTGTGATGTGGAGGTTTTTTTCAAGACATTTTTTTGTTTATGTTAAGGTGCAAGGGATGTTTATATTGTCACAGGAGAGACGAGAGATCCGTCGAAAAAGATTAGGATAAGTTAGAAAGTGTCTGGGAGATGGGAGAAATTTGGCAGAAGTTTGGTTTTTTAGGAATTGAATTTCACAAGGTTGAGAGCACCCCGGCCTGAAATTATATCCAGAGTCAGCGGAGAATAGAATCGGAAGATTAAGACGAGAGGCAATTCTAGAAGTAGAAAGAGGGAGGCAGAATTGAAGTGAGGTTAAGAATGAAGAGTACGAGTCATCGGCATATTGAGTGGATAGAGTTAGATGTGGATAGTTGAAGAAATCATTAATGAAAAGTAGGAATAAAGTAGGAGATAAGACAGAGCCCTGAGGAACAGCACTATTGAGTAAAAAAAGAGAGAGTCGCCCATCAACAACAGCCGATATTGAGGCGATTTGAAAGAAACTAGACATAAAGTAAGCAAGAGAAGGAGGAAAGCGCCAAAGGAGGGGAGGGGAAGCTTGGAGAGGCAGTGACGCGTGCCTAACCCGGTCAAATGCTTGGATATGTCAGCGCCAGCCACGCAATGCTCCGCGTAGTTGCCTGAGGGCAGAAAATCGGCATTAAATCAGTTTAGATAGGAAAGTATATCGCCGAGTAGAGCTCGAGCGCCGAAAGCCGTAATGGCGATCAGAAAGAAGTGAATGAGCATCCAGATGATCAAGAAATGAGAGTTAGGTAGGGTTTCAAAGATCTTAGATAGAATACAAGTAAGAGCTATAGGGCCATAGTTTGTTAGAAGGATCAGAGCGGCCTTTTCCTTTTTTCGGAACAGGTTGGACATGTGCGTGCTTTTAACAAGACTGAGGGAAAGTGTTAGTATTGAGACATAGAGAAATAAGTTTTGAAGACGAGGGGCGGGGGTAAGCACGAAAAGCACCACTGCCTTCAAAACTCGGGGAGGGATATGGCCGTCCGGGCCGCCGCTTCCCTAACGTTTCATAGATTTCAGGAGCGCGCATGCAACCCGATGCAAATGTACTCACAAGGCAATGGCATAGGACACCGGCAGGAGAAGAAGGAGGAGAAGGAGGAATGCCAGAATCGTCTGGGGGGGTGAAGTTAGAGGAAAATAGGAGGCCGAAGAGGATTAAGCCTTTCAGTTGGAGAATTTAAGAACGAATGAACCATCAGTATCGTAATAAGAGGAGGAAAGACAGAATTACAGAAGTTGTTAGAGATATTTTTTGCACAGAGGCCAGAAAGATTTGTCAGTTAGGAGAATCCAGGAGGTTAGGGCACGTTGTCGTTTGATGAAAGCCGGCGGCTTTGCCGAAGAAGAGTATCCTAACAGAGCGATTTCTAGGCTTGAATGAAATTAGCAGAGTGATTAGGAGAACGAGCATTTTTCCACCCCGATACGGGCACGTGTCCTCTAGCGCTGATAATGACGCAGAGAGCAGCAGCGATGCGACGCATGGATGTATGAGAGGAGAAGATTGTAGTCGAAGAAGGAATGAACCTGCTCATTCCATGAACGATTACAGCTCCCACCTTATCGGGCAGAGAAGCGAAGCGTCACCAGAGTCAAAGCGTTCATTTCAATTATAGCTAGCGTATGAAGCGACGCAAGGCCGCGCCAATTGCGGGCGCGATCAGAAGTGCGAGAGAAGAAACGCATAGTGGCAGGATGGAGCTGTTGGAGAGAAGTATTAAAATTGAGAGATATAAGGTTGTTGTCAAATTACGGAATAGGAGCGAAAGTGGTGTTTTTTTAAAGAGAGAAGGACTAGTGGTAAACCATAGGTCAAGAGTGTTCAAGAATTGGTTGGGACGATGCGGAATGTGTGTGGGTTCTTTATTAGTTTTGTGCCAGATCGTTGAGAATGCTGAGATCGATTCGGCCTCCTCCCCCCTAAATCAGTTATGAGAGGCACACCCCAACCATTCAGTGTTTGTGTACATTGAAATCGCCCAAAAAATAGGAGACCTCAGTATTTGGATGGGAAGATAATAAAGTCTCGTGAGAAGTAGTAAGAAATATTCAAAAAAGGCGTGGAAAATCTGTTTCTGGTAGGGAGAACAGTAGCCGAAGCAGCAAGATTCATTGTAGTGAGAAGGGAAGAAAGATTTTAAGCCATAGAACATCGAAGTTATGAGATTCCGAGATTCTCGAGACGTGTTAGAGGAGTGTTAATGTTTATATAGGCACATACTCCACCAGTGAGACGAAAATTATGAAATAAGTGTATAGTTAGATAGCATGTAAACGAGTTAGAGATGAATTCTTAGCCATCTGAGTTTCAGACAAGAGCAAAAGGTTGGGTTAGAGTTAGAGAGGTTGATATTCACACAGAGGCAAAGTTTAGAGAGTAAGCCACGGATTTTGATAAAGTCGATAGAAAGTCGCGCTGAGAAAAGCTGCGCCATCCCTACACACACCACATGTTTTCACACACACACAGCACACACACACACACACACACACACAACACAACACATGGCACAGCACAGGCCAAACAAAAACAGCAAAAAAAAACAGACAAAAACAACAGAAAAAAAAAAACAAAAAAAAAAACAATTGAGGTCAGGATAAAATTGTGTGTACGCTAAAGCCTAAATTTAAAATAGAAAAATTATAAAACGCTAAACCGTATATTACAGAATAGTGTTTTTAAACATGACAATAGTTTAAAACATAGACTCCTCAACCCTATTTCGTCTATTCGCCCACTTTGAAATCAATTATTTTTCAGCGCCCCCCAATTTTTTTTACTTTTCCAAAACTTAAAAAACCCAATGAACATTATATATGATAATATATATATATAGTTATATTATAATATAGTATATATATAGTATACATGGAGTTATATATATAAATGATTATATATATATATATAATAGTATATATATATACTATATTAAGGGATGCACGGATATCGGCGGCTCCGGGCTGCACGGCTTGGCCGAGTCCGGCGCTTTTTAAAGATCTCGGCTCCTGCCGGAGCCACTAGGCCTCCGGCTTCTCGGCGGCCGGAGACGGGCTATATTTTGTAAAAGGTAGTTTTGAAAATAAAAATAGTTATAATTCATTGAGAAGTCTTGATGAATCATTTAATGAAATAAATTTAATTTAGAAGAACTGATTCATACAAAAGGTGTTAAAATTATTTTAATATTTTTGTTGCTGTGTGATTAATATTAGTCAAACTAATACTAATATTATAGACGTAAAGATAATCTATCTATAATTAATATGATTAACCTGCAATCGTTAAATTCTTATCACTTGACTAAATTATTTTAATTAAAGGCAAGCTTAAAAGGGTTTGATATCCAAGATGATACCCCTAGGACAAGAAAATATCACTTTGATAAATCTATGCTTTGAAAAATAGGCCATACAGGAAATAGGTATGAGTGAATTGGTAAAGGAGACTTTTATTAAACTATGTACGATGCATAGTGCTGAGCCAATAAGACTAGAAAAATATGATATAGTAGTCTTTAATGCGTTTGAAATTATTAAAGAAGCTTTTTAGAGTTTTACAACACTAACATTTGAAACTATATTAATTGATATATTGATATCATATATATATATATAAGGTAGTAGTATAATATATATATTAGTATATATTAATTATATAGTATATCTATATATATTATATAGTATATAGTATATAATATATATATATATATTAGTATATATATATATTATATAGTATATTATATATATATATATTTCTATAATATATATATAATATATAATAGTTATATATATATAAGTAGTATGATATATATTATATATATAGTATATATATAAGTGATAATATATATATATATATATAGTATTATATAGGTATTATATATATTAGTCTTATATATTATGAAAGTGAATGTACCAGCGTGTTATCGATTCTGTATAGTAGTGGAGGCAGGGGTGGCCACCTTGGCGTACATGCGGCAGAACGTGGAGCACTTGATAAGTTATATGAAGTGGCGCATTGGCTAACGGGATACTGTTTTGGGAGAGGTTTTATATTTAACTTGGCTATTGCGTCGAGCCTATTTCTTAGCGAATTTATTTTAATGAAAACAACGTTATTTTAAATTTCGCAGAAATTTGTAATCTGGGCAGAGTAATTAAAGAAGGTTGTAGGCAAATATCGTAATGTTTATGTGATTTTTTTTGTAGGCGTCGACTCTCAATATTCCAAATGGTTTTGCCGTCAAAACTGCATATTTGATACTGGATTTGTTAAATTTACGCTTGTAATAAACATCGTCGATGAGTCATCCGTTGAAGATTTGTGTTTATAGTGATAATGGAGGTAATGTTCTCTCATATTTCTTAATTGTTTGCTTTTTTATTTTTTTAATAAGTAAGCATTTAGATAAATTAGTGCCATAGGTTGTTAATAGAAAGTATTGCAAAAAAATATAATTAATGAGAGAAATCATATATTCTGGGTGATTTCTTTATAAATATGATAGGTATATTAGTAGGTATA
>JABUQX010079640.1:0-20409 GCA_015478945.1 Trachelipus rathkii
CTCTGGATACTAGCTATCCATTTTAGTCAATATTTAACAGCCTCTTATGATTTGTATGAGTATTATGTTGTTAATTTGAACTCTGCGTAGTTCATTCAGAAACTGATATGTCCGTACTTATGAATTGAATTATAAGTAGATATATATGCTTATAAAATCAAAAGTATCAGTTCGTACTATCCTGCGTACGTAACCGTTTGATTTTGTCTTTTTCTCAAGCACGAATACTACCATGGCAAGCGCTGAATATGTTTTCGCGGTTAAACGATGATAGCTAGAAGTTGGATATACATTCTATTGATTACTTTTCCTCCTATTCTTTATTTGTTATGTTATTGGTATTATGGGCGTTAAGTTTAGTCTATCTCGCTGGAGAAATATACTCCCTTTGACCCTTACGGCAGTGCATACAAAACTACGTTAGGGCAGAATCCGAGTCATTACATATACACATGAGTTAAGCCCTCTTACTCGAGGACTGGCTCATACTCTATCCAGTACTGCGATTATGTAAGTATTATCTTCACTCATAATTGATATCCATAATAGTAGTGTCAACCTACTTTAAAGCTTCCTTTTTTAATGAAGTTTATAGTCATATATTTTTTTCCTAAGAGGTAAAGTTTATACATTTCTTAAATCCGTTCTCATTAGTCTCTACCTCGCTGAATATGAATCAATATTTTGACTCTGTAAGCTTGCATATAAAAGATGTAGAAGGAAAACCCATTCCCATTTACATACGATGCATATTATGCAAAGTTCATATTGAAAGAAACAGGATGCAGTAACTACAGGCAATAATGGACTTATATATACAGAGTTTTTTTTTGTTTTGGTTTTTTACTTTAAAAAACACTGCTCAAGGGCAGAGGCCCTATTCAAGGAGGGGGTGTTGGCATGCCTCACAAATCAACAACTAAAGCAAATTACGCCAGATGAGCACAGACGGTGTAGTCAGTTATATTTTTTTCATTCATTAACATACTCTCACAGCGTGAAGATAGTATAAGAAAAGAAGCTCCTGTAAATAAATGGAAGATGAAAGGATGTTCAAAGGGTCGAAAATGCAGAGGGGATATGGTCTTGGGGGATTTTTTTGCCAAATTATGGAGAAGAAGTGCAAAGCCTCTACTCAGGAGAGGTGGGGAATTATATAGGTAAAAGCTAATAAGAACGGAATTGCATACTGTATCAAGAAATTGCGGGCAGGAGCTAAACAGCACGCCGCATCATGAGAGAGAAACGTAATCGGCGGATGGTTTCAGATGGCAAGATGTTGGATGAGTGTTAAGCGTAAAAATAAGACGTAAAATATCAGGCCAAGGTCGAGGGAAGCAAGAAGATTGTCAATAAAGAAAAAGCCTAAGGGGAAAAAACCTCTAAAGAAAAAATGTATTGGATTGTATTTGCTAAATTTAATTACTAACTGTTAACTTTTACAGAAGTTGCGATATATACTGTATATAAGTAAATGTTTTTTCAATGAAATGGTTCAGTTATACGAGCCGCAGAGACTCACACGTACAAAAATGGCATTTCCTTCATCCTTCGTATTGCCTGCCTGTTGTAAGAAGTGAATTGGATCTCTTCTCCAAGAACCCTATCCAGATTAGCGTAAGTGAGTCCAATTTCATCAGGTTAATCCTAAATCATTCATTACCAATGCAGATAATATCATCTAGAGTTTAATATTCCACAGCGACCTACTGATCAATACCTAGATGCCATCTAATGTGTTTTTAATATGTAAAAAAAAGAAAATTGACTAAACCTGATGGGCACAGATGCTTCACGTCGGGTGATGACCATATAGCATATACAGAATCAAATTTCCTGTATACATGTTTCCCTCAAGTTGAAGTTTATCTTAAGACGAAACTTCCACTAGGTGCGTCACGTATGTATTTTTCTTTACGAGTTATGATAGAGGCATTTGTTAAATTTTCAGACGATGCTAAACACATCTCATGACTCCAAGCATGTGGTTTTTCAGTAGTTTTAAAGATGAGGCTGCGCATATAGATAAAGCAGCTAAAGTCATAAATAATGCTTATGAAATTTTACGGTCGTTTAAATGGTAATATCTTCTCTCAAGAAAGACTGGCATTCTACAGCTGTTAGGATAACTAGAATCCGTTTTGACCCGAGTCAAACCCTAAAATTGTGCTCTTTAAAACAAAAAGGTAAAACCTACTGATACCGACCTGGTATGTCCAGAAACCTGTTGTTCAAACGTGTTAGAAGGCGAATCTCTATGTTAGAAAAGTTGAAATTATCAACCACAAGTGTCATTTGAAAATTGAAAAGTCGCTTTTTGAATACTACAGCAAAAAGTATCCTATCAAAAGAGTTGAAAACAAGTTATTTAAAATCTCACTCAAGGATTATCGAGTATCAATATCGCGCTAATATTCGTGAACGGAAATTTACGCAACAGAAAAGTAGATAATAGAGATTGTCTGAACATGAATCCTGACTCAGCGGATTATAAAAAAGTCACTCTATAAATTCGCACCTTTGAGCGGACTTAGGGGTTAATCAGTTTACAATGTGAATGGAACTCACCTAAAACGACGTGGAATTATGAAATGTTGATACAATCGGAGACCTATCTCTCAGTAACTAGTCATTTTTTACGACTTCAATAGCCCAAGACTGTATCATGTAAGTGATAGTGGGATAAGGCTTAGCAATCTTTGAATAAAATACGCAAGAATAGTAATTTAATAACGCCTAATGATCTCCACGTAGACCTTTCAGCTTGATAACGCCTAATGCATTTAAACATTTTGAGAAAAGGGACATTATGTAAGGACTGAAGTCTGCTCATTTGCGATCACAGTCTAAAATCACCGCAGTCATTGCTACTAATCAGTCTTTCCCGCCAACTATTGCAGGAGCTCAATCTGTTGTGATGCTTTGGAATTTATTAAAGATTTAAACATTCCCATAACTGCTTTTACCTCTTGAAATATATCATCTGTGGTAATTCCTTGTTTCGTTGATTGAATGCAAAGCGTTTCTTCTGTAACATTAAATGTTTTATCAATGCCACATACAAAAATTGGGAGCCGGGTTAAGCGATTAGATGGGATGGGAGAAAAAGTGAATAGGCGCGAGCTGGAGGTGGAGTCTATTTCGGATCTGGTATAGCTATCAGGTACGACCCTTTCCGTCCTGCTACATCTACTTTGGATTTGTTTGTCGGTAGCCCTGTCTTTCAGATCGCAGCTATTTCCGAAGGCCCTATATGGGGAATGATCATATACCCATAAATTTAACTTTTCCAAGCAAACCAGTGCTTTCTAAACGACAACATTGGAAGTTTCCTGACAGTGATGGAGGTATGGGTTAGGACGACTCTGAGAAATCTGCTGACATCACGTTAGCACTAGCAGATCCATTGGACCTTCAGGTGGAAAAAGTAATTATCGAAGTTACTTTTTGATTCTTGGAAACAGTATTTCATTCTTACCTCCGGAAAGTTTGGTCCTCGCCCACACCATTTGAGGTTGTATGTTTCTTGCAAGGATCAGGCCATTCATAAGCGCAATGCATCTTTTAATAAATGTAGGACTCGCCCTTCTGCTCAGACGTGTATGGACTATAGAAATTTGCTGATATTTGTAAGATAACTTTTTTTTTTTTCAAACAAAGCGGACAGCGTGGAAGATTCTAAGTGCCAAATTGAATTTTTCTACTACTGAATTCCAGGCATGGGAGTTGTTAAAGAAGATGACTGGAGATTATTGTTCTCCACAGTACCCTTTAACATGAAAATGACACCTTAATTGTTCTTGACCACATGATGAAAGCGAAAATGTTTGCTCAAAGATACAAACTTACATTCTCTTCTCTTGACCCTTTACAGGATATGATGGAATATTCTTTGAAAATCCATTCTTCCATTGAGTTTCCATGCAGTAACTTGGCAACACCTTTCACAGAATCTGAACTGATTTCCACCTTACAATCCTTAAATAAAAAAATCTGTGGGTCACGGTTTTATATCTAATGAATTTTTGCAGCATCTGTCCGACCCCAAAAAGGACTCCTTACTCCAGATATATAACACAAGTTGGTTAATCAAGAATATTATATTCAGGGGAAGCTTTCAGTTATATCCAATCTGAAAACCTGCATAAGACCCATTAAGAGTAAGAACCCCATCCAGCTATAGAGATTATTTTCTCACCCTGCTCAGGCAAAGATTTTTGGAGAAAATGGCTAAACACCAGAATTGGTATGGCGGATTGAAAGACAGAATTTTGCAATACCCGTTGGCTCAATAATGGACAGGACCTGGGATAGGCACTATAGATAGCCTGCCTCCCATCTGGAAATTTTATTTCAATGTTAACTTAATGCAAATGAGTAGCCCAGTTTTGTTTGATCGACCTTAATAAATCGGCTTTTGATACTTGTTCTCATGTTTGGCATCACTATATAAACTGTTAGTAATGAATTTCAAGTACCATTGAAATGGAAGTGGAAAGTCGCACCTTAAAAAAAATTAAGGTCCGTCCCAGGCTCTGATATATATAATATATATATATAATATAATATATATATATATATAATATATATATAATATAATATATAAATATAATATATTATATATATTATAATTATATATTATATATATAATATATATATATATACATATATTATATATTATATATATATAATATATTATATTATATATTATATATAATATATAATATATATTATATATATATATAGTATATATATATATACATACAAGAGGTGGGCATCGTTACTCAAAAAGTAGTTCCGTTATCGGGTTACTTTTTTTTGTTTACTTTTCTCCGTTACTCGGAAAAAAGTAGTTCCGTTATAGTTATTCCGTTTTCTTTGAAAGGAAAAGTAACGAAGAGCCGTTACTCCGTTACTTTTAGCTTTGACTATGACATTAATTACGCTATCTTAGGTAATTTATTGTTTGTGTATATTAATTTTATTATTTATCAATTATTAATTAAAAAAACATACCCCATGTAAGACCCTCGTGCATCAAGACTTATCCCTACTTTAACATCCCCAAGGTTTTATTCCCAGCCTACTTCCTGCTATTTCACAACTTTCCTACTAGTCCATACTCTTTGCTTTCTTCTCCGTTTCCATTTTCTCCAAATATATATAAATATCTTTAAACTCAGACCCCTTGTTTCAAAGGTGCTCACCATCTAGCATCAACTTCCACACCGAGGACTGTCATTCAACTGTCACAACCATACCACTCTATCAACGTTTACCTTCAAACATCTCCTTTTACATACCCTGCCAAATCTCTCTACCAATCCACTCAAACTCTCTTCAGATTTCGCCACACAAAACCAAATCATCCGCATATAATAGGTAGGGCACCCTCTACTCCTCTTCCATTCTCACATCATTCTAACATCATCCATCTGGTGGTACGCCCTACAAGATCAATGTGGGAAAATAGGTGGTCCTTACCCCAAGTTCGAGGTGAAAGACTCGATGTGCCGGACCTGGTAGCGATCTGGTAATTGTGCAAGCGTTCAGAGCCTTAAAATCTCCCACAGGCCTCTGAAGTACCTTTAGGCACCATGTGGAGGGGGGAAGACCATGAATCTTGGAAGGGCGGACGATACCAAGTTTGAGCATGTGCTCAAACTCCGCCTTGGCTGCCTTGAGCTTCTCAGGAGCAGACGCCGAGCACGAGCGAAGGTGGGAAGAGCCCGTAGTCGATATGGTGGCTGCACAGCAATGTTGAATAGGAGGAAAGAAGAACAGGGGTTTAACCAGCGCCGCGAAAATCCTTCAGCGAGGAGGCGAAAAGGGGGAGGGTTACCAGAGAGAAGGAGCAACCGCAAGAGATGCCTTTAAGAGCAGAAGAAACCACGGTACCTGCAGAAGACAGAGACGTACAACCGACAACCAATCTCCTGTTTCTTAAATCGACCATAAGGTCGAATGAGCCAGGAAATCAGGCCAAAAATGGGTTGGGTCACGTCAGCAACCACGAATACCCAGGGGAATTGACGGCGGGAAGAGGTCTTAAGGTCACAAGACGCTCACCATAGACAGGGATGATACTACCATTTTGCAGCATAAAGAGCCCGGTCAGGAAGAGGAACAGCGGACCTCTGGGTAGCATCTCGAGAAGAAGCGAATACGACACACCGGTGTCAATCAGGAAAAACAGGTTTGTAGACCTGTCGAAAAGGCGCAGGACATCTGAGAGAGAGGCGGAGAGGAAGTACAACGGAGGGGTGCCAGCTGGATCCACCGCTTTTATGGACCGCTGGCAGGGGGTTTCCCGAAAAAGTGCAGGGTTGGTTTCACTTATCGCCTTCAGCCAAACCGGTGGTGGTAAAAACAATATCCGTTAGATATTGCTTAGGCCTAGGTGGAGAACGATCAGAGGAGTGGGTGCGGGAAGGTAAATCCTTTGGGGACCGTAGCATAGCGGAGATGTCCTTCAGCACTCCTTGACATCAGCCATGCCTTGTTCCAGGGATGTAAGACGGGCCCCTCAACTCTAGAAAAACGGAGAGGAACTGGATCGTGAGTAGGCTTTTGGAAATATGAGACAGGGATACGAGGAATGGGAAATAGGTACGCCGGGTAAATAATGAGCGCGGAAGAGGGAACCGGAGAGACCACAGAGTTGGGAGGAGAATCTGAGTAGTAACAATACCATTTCGGACAACGATGGTCAAAATGACCAAACGGTGTTTTTACCTTCCTTGACCTTTTTTTGAGCCAATTTTTACTGCCCTTGACCTTTTTTTTGACCTTTACCCTTTTTTGGGCTTCTTTTTGAGCGCAAATTTTTTACCTGACCTTCAACCTTTTTGGGCCTTTACTTTTGGGGACTTTACCTTTTGTTACCAACCTTTGGTCTTCATCGGTCATTTTTGGCCCATCGGTAAATATTTTTCGGTGACCCTATATTATTTGGCAACCCTAATTTTTTGGCAACCCTAATTTTTTGGCAACCCAGAATTTTTGGCAACCCTAATTTTTTGGCAACCCTAATTTTTCGGCCACCCTATATTTTTGGCAACCCTTCGAAGAAGGGTTGCGCCAAACGTCTGCCGTTGTACGTATGTGCCCCCCTATTTGTGGCGTCCCCGCCTAATTTTTTCGTCCATGGTCAATGTTTGGCCACGGTAATTTTGTCTTCATTGGGCTTACCCTATTTTTTGATGGTCTTTACCGTTGTTTGACCATGATCTTTCGGCCTTGACCTTGCACAGATACCTAATGGGTCATTTTTTTGCCACGTGTAAATTGTTTGTCCACCTGCCTACCCCAGCTCCATATAGCCTACACCCAGCCTCCACATAGCCTACATCCACTCCCAGCCTACACCTAGCCTTCACTGCCTACACCGCACCTAGATTCACTCACCTCAACCTAGCCTAGCACCTCACCTAGACTCCACCCAGCCTTCACATAGCCTACACCTGCACCACACCTAGACTCCACCCCAGCCTTCATAGCGTACACCTATACCCTAGCCTCACGTGTCCCTACAACTTGATTGCTCAATTTTTATGACGCGCATTATTTGAATGACTATCTGTTGATGATCGTCATCTTTAGCGGTTCATCTTTGATGGTGCCTATATGATGGTAAGGCTTTGGTGGTCTCCAATGACCGTAAGGAGACTTAGTGATGTTCTATTAGGTTCTTGAGTATCCTAGAGTGCCTGGTGAGTGCCAGGTGAGTGCCAGATGAGTGCCAATGAGTGCCAAGTGAGTGCCAATGAGTGCAAGTGAGTGCAGCATAGTGCCAAGTGAGTGCCACAGTGCCAACTGAGAGTGCCACTTTTTCAAGCCTTTTCTAGCCTACCCCTGAGGCCTAGAATATGCCGTAATATTGGTGTCGTAAACCACTAGGTAATAGGTATGAGGATTCGAAGATGGTGTAATTCAGAATCTGCTAGATATGCTCCTACCTTACGAGTTATATTTTTATAACATTAATAGCATACAAGAATATTATCTAAAGGTTAACCACAGTTGAGACAGTGACCGCAAACGTTCCGAGTTCCGAGTCCGCGTCCGCAGGTGAACACCGTCGCGAAACCGCCCTCGCTGCGGTGCGCCCCGCAGGCGCAATATTTCCCGCCCGCCGCGTGCGCCCGCAGGCGCAATATTTCGCGTACCCGCCGCGCGTCGTCCGCAACGCAAAAGATTCCCGGGCGTGAACCGAAAAATGTATGATATCAATGAAACTATTCAAGAATTTTCGTTTCAAATATATATTCATTCAGTGTTTTACTACAAATTGTTACGAAATTTTTTATTAAAAACATATACTTTTACATACCTTAAAGCAGTAAAAATATCAGTAAATCAATAGAGGTGTTATTAACTAACACCTGGGGAGTTTAGTATGGCTTTTTGTTTTATTTACTGCTTTAACTTGCTTTACACTCTGCTGCTTTACTGCTTTAACTCTCTGCTTTACCTGCTTTAACTCCTTGCTTTACTGCTTTAACCTCATAATACATTACATACCTTAAAGCAGTAAATCAGTAAATTCAATAGAGTGTTACCTAACACTCTAGGGGTTAGTAAGGCTTTGTTTTTACTGCTTTACTGCTTTAACTCATGTTTTAACTCATATGTTTTATTTTACTGCTTTAGACCTCATGTTTTACTGCTTTTAACTTCTGGCTTATCTGCTTAACTTTCTGCTTTATAAAGACTTGTTTTAGCTCTAATTTTAATTAAATTAGTTTTCTTTTATATTTTTTTATTTTTTGTTTTAATCTCTTTATTTTGTTTTTAATACTTTTTAATTTTTGTTTTAATACTTTTTTAAATTGAAAAATTTTGTAATTAAGAATAAAGAAAGCACACGAGTTTCCTTGAGTTATATATATACAGTTTTGATTCAATAAAATTGTACGAAATTTTTATTAAAACCATGTACTTTACTGCTTTAACAGCTTTAATTAATCTCATTATGTCCATTATTGCACCTTGAACGGTTATGAGTGGGAGAAATTTACGTTTTTCGCAAGTCCGGCTACATTGTCTTGTAGCTGCCTATCAGGATGTGGAAAACCTTTCTAACTTGATTAAAGTATTTTAAAGGAAATGGAGAATTTTGAGCATAACCCCATGTAAAAATATGGTGTTATAATGTTTTTAGAGTATAAAATTTTAAAAGAAATAAAGATGTTTGATCAATTTCATGAAAGGCTATTACGATATTAAGATCGCTGACAATAATGGACACAAATTCTATTGTATCAGATGAATTAATGCAAAGCAAATTAAAATTTGGAAATAGCAGAGAGCGTTCACAGTTTATTCTCAACATCTAAATATCTCTGTGTTTTTCATAACGCAGAATATTTTTTATCAAAGCAAGCATATTCGAAGTGTTTCTTTAAACACACAGAATTTAATCTTGTTCGGGCAAAGAAGAGACATGGAGTCAATTAATGTATTGGCAACGGTGTCAAATGTTTCCCTTCAAAGGAAAGATTCTTAAAAGTATATAAAGAGGTTACTTCGATCCCTCACGATTATTTGATGTGTGAACTTTACCCCAAAAACACGCACAGAGGTTGCTCGTACAACATTCTTCCCTATGAGATAGAAAATGTATACATACCTGAATAAGGAGCACTCTAGTTGCGAAGTATTTACCTCTTATAAAAAAATAAAAAAAGCTAAACCTTTGAAACGTAAATCTAATTAGTGAGGATGAGAAATTCATCCAGTTTGTATGTGAAGTCTGTTTAAAATCTTCTTATAATAGGAAATGTTCCTTTAAAATCATAACTCGAAGTAAAGCTACACAGGCCGTTAAGAAAACAGTCATAAAAACCTCCCCGCCCTCAACATCAAAAAAATCTGAAAAATAAAAGAAAGTTACTACATGAGAGGTAGGTGGGGTATTCCTACCATATCTTCTCCGTTAATAGCTCCACTGATATCTAAATGTTGTCCCCAATACTGAAGAAGGTTGCTGTAACTTCATAAATGAGTTAAGAGAAATATGAGTATAATAATACAGCATCTGTACAGGAATTCAGTTCCTCAGATTCATATTCACAACTCTAATATGGCGCAGGTTATGGCCACACCCTTGCGCAAAATCACAATCACGTTTCATCAATGTCACTACCCCCTATACGCAGATATTACACCCAATGCATGACATTACAACCTCTTCTACATCAGCAACATCTAAACAGCTGCCCAACAGAAATCCGTTAATTGTGATGATTTCATAGCTTTCAGCAGTCCTCGTACCTCATATGCTTATATGGATCCTAAAGTTGAAAGATAACCAAATATGAGAGAAGAAGTGTTACAGATTATTCAAATTCAAGAACATTAACAATCCATGAGAACGCCTCTTTATAAGGCAAGATTGCCATACAAAAATTGATAGATCTAAAGACATTGCACAACTACATCCATCCTACGTATCCCCGCTAAGGCGATAATGTTAGATATTCCTAATGAAGTAAAACTGAAGTGAAAAATGAAGATAAATTTAAAAAATCTTCTGGACAGGGATGACTTTTGAGTTCCGTCAATCAGGAAGTAGCTTGTATTAAGTAATGATTTTAAAAGACAACTTTAACTTTGGAATGAGAAGCAGGACAGATCGTAATTGATGCAGAAATGTTAAAGGATCAATTGTGGATTTGAATGCTGATCCCTCACGTAACTGGAAGAAAGGCCCTGTAAAAGGATGAAATGATATCAAACAAGAACTGCAGACTATTTAATTTTCCCAGAAGTTTAATCTTAAATACCAACGCGATTAGCAGACTTAGATAATATCCCCGTTACGCCAAGACCTGACTCGCTGATTCAAGGTCCAGCAGGCCTTCTTTAGCCATCAGATAAATTTAAACGTGTAGAACAAGAGACGAACTAACCTAAGAAAAACACCTTATAATAGACATAGTTGGATTAAATCGTAATTATGTATTATCATATATTTATTTAGTTGTAATGTTTGTGTATAAATAAATGTTATTTTAAATCTTTTCTCTTCTTTTATCTCCCTTGTGACAACCTAATATCTAACAATTTTAATATTATTTATATATATATATATAATATATATAGTAGTTATAATATATATATATATATATATAATATTAGTATATATAATATATATTATATATATATTATATTATATATATATATGTATAAATATAGTATTATATATATAATAGTACTATATGATAGATATAACCGCTTACACGTGTGTCAGTAGGCAACATGGAGGCGAAGGAGGTAGTTGATAAGTATTACTTCAATCTGAGGGAGCCAAATAGTTTTGGGGGATTTCACTAGGCTTTGCTGTTAAGGAATCCAAATATTATGAGAAAAAGATTAAGACAATTTGTTTAGGGTGCAAAGCATTTACTTACAATATTAAGCTGTAATGAAAAAAATTCCTACACGGACAACATATCTCCCGCAAGTCTCGATACGCATATGGCATTTAGATTTATCGGAAATGATTAAATACAGCTCTAATAATAAAGGTTTTCAATATATACTTTTTACATTACGTATAACTTCGTAGATACTGTGTGGTTGAGCCGATAAAAGAAGTAAAGATCAGCTACAGTCGCCGATGCTGTACTTGAAAATTATAGAGGATGAGCGGAGAACACCTAAATCATTTTGGACGATTCAGGAATGGAATTCAAGGTCGAGAGTTCAGGAGATGCTTCTGGGAGTTATGGTATAAAGCTAATTAACAATACGATTGTCCGTAAACAAAGCTGGCAATAGTTCGAAAGAGTCCGAGCGTACTATTAAAAAGAACGCATGCATAGGTTTTTACTAAAAATGATAACTTTTAAGTTATATTGATTTATTACTGGGAACGATCTGGCTTATTCCTTATAACAGGTCTTACTCACTTTACCATTACCGATACTGATAGGAAGCAACCTCCTTTACAGAGATGTCAAAAACTAGAGGACGTTTGGCGAATAATTTTAAAAAGAAAAATCAAAATAAGATAATTCAAGGAATAAAGTAAACGATTTATGAGGAGAGTTTCCTCGGAACAGAAGAAGAGGTTTAAGAAAGGATATTGAATCGGTTGGACTAGTACGGAAGTTTTTTAAAAGTCCAGCAAAATATCGACCATTCAGGTCGTGATAGTTAAAGTTATAATATTCCTGGAAAAGATTTAAATGGGTGAAAAAATAAAGGCGGATTTTAATAACAGGAAATGATCAAGAAAAGTAAGGTTCAGTCCTGTAACTCATGAAATAAAATTGAAAAATATTAGCTACGAGAGGTAAAGGAAAAATAAGCAGGTTACTTTGTGAATTGGAGGGGAATATCCTGATAAGTTTAATACTTATATAAAAGCAAATGAAGTTAAGAATCATTAATCAGTTTTCATTATAATCATGGAGAGTGTAGATTTCACTTTTATATAACTCTGCCTTCTTCAGCCTCCTTGGATTTACATCTGATAATAAACTCTCGATTTTACAACTGTGGCTAAATGAATCCTATACACTTGAAAGAGAGGCATAAGCGAGTAGGATTAATGTGAAATGATATTAATGACAAATGAAACATTTACCTCACAATCTATTCTGGATGGGGGTGTACAGAAAGGTAGAATCGTGTTGAAACTATATTACAGTTGGAAGATTACTCGTTATCTAAAAAGACTACAAAATTGGGCCAAAAAGAATGATATACGACAAACATTTGCTAACAGAAAGATACTTCTTTGAAAAGAATTTACTTTGCGGAGGTCAATATTTTTAAATCGTGCCTGCTATTCTAGTCATTTTAAAAAAACGTTCTCTTTGAATAAATGAGTAATTACTTGTAAGGACTTGGTAAACAACTGAAATGCGGACTCTATGAAGGAAAAAGTATAATTATCTTTAAGTTCAAAAGGTAAATGTAGAACCTACGAAGACCGAACATGTTTTTTTCTCAGAACGATCACCATGGCAGCGTATAACATATTCCGTAGCGTGAATGCTGAGTTGGGATATAACTTCATGATAATCCCTACTATGTTGAACGAGGGTTAATAATTCTGATCTGTGGAGAATAACCGCAGACTCACAATGAACAAAAAGATGAAAGCAGATCGAGTACTTTGGCATTGATATTACATGTACCTCACCGAGATGCTCAATCACAGGTATGGCTTATGTATATCCAAATATAATTGATCATCAATATGTAGGTTTAATACTAAAGCTCCTTTATTAAGAGTAGTAAATTTTCCCAAAGAGAGTAAAAGTTATAAAACATTCCCATAATGTCATTTATATCTACCTCTGAATAGAATCAAAATTTTGACCCCTCTGTACCGTGCATATAAAGATGTAGAAGGAAATCCTTTTCCCTTTACAAATACGGCGCATTGTTATGCAAAGTTCATATTCGAAAGAAGGCAGATGCAGTAGATTACAGGATAAGGAATATATAAGTGTAGTCAGATATATTTTTTCATTCATTCCCATACTCTCACAGTGTAAAGATAGATAGGAGAAAGGAATACTCCTGTAATTATGGACCGAAGAAAGGGTATTCAGGGGATCAAAAATGCAGAGGGGGTTTGGCCTTGGTGGATTTTTTGCCCAAGCTATGGAGAAGTGCAAGGTCCTCTACTCAGGAAGCAGGCGGGGAATATATAGTAAAGAAAGAGCTATAAGAAGCAGGTTTGCATACATATTCAGATATTTGCTGCAAGGAAAATAATCCTCAGGTACATGCATTAAAAAAGACGTATATCCGATGTTTCAGATGAGATGTTGGAATGATGTTAAGCGTAAAATAAGACGTAAAATGTAAGGACAAGGTCGAGGGATCAAGAAGATTGTCAAAAAGAAAAAAAAGAAAGTGCGAAAATAAACAAACCTCCTTAAAGAAAAAAATGTATTGATGTATTTTTTGCCATTTAATTACTAACTGATAACTTTTATAAGATGTGTGTATATAAGTAGGGTTTTTCATGAAAATGTTCATTAAACGGCCAGAGCTCGAACATACAAGAATGCATTTCCTCATTCTTTACTAGTCCTGATTGTTGTAAGGGTGAATTGGATCTCTTCTCAATGAACCCTACACAGATTAACGCGATTAGCGTTAGCGAGTCCAACTTTATCAGTTTAATTGCTCTGCAATTCAAATTACCATAAATCATGATGTTCCTCCTGGAGTTCAATATTCCAGGTAACTTCTGATGCAAATACCTAGATCCCCCTAATGTGTTTTTATATGTAATAAAAAAACGTAAAAATTGACAAAAACCTGATGGTACAGATCTTCCTACGGGTGATGACATATATATATACAGAATGCAATTTCCTGTATAAACATGTTTATCACCAGGTTGAAGTCTACTTACGGAACTTCACTCGGTGAATCAAGCGGCTAAACTTTATCCTTTATGAAAGCTATAAAGCTATATAGAACATTTGTTAAATTATTAAGACTTCAAACGATGCTAAACAATCTCATCTGCTCAAATCATGTGGTTTATAGCTTCAAAGAAGATGAAAAGCTGCACATGATAGATAAAGCACTAAATGTCTAAATAATTACTTATGAATTTTTACGGTCGAGTTAAAATGGGCCGACAATGCTTCTTCTCAAGAAAGACTCATTCTACCATCTGTAGATACTAGATCGATTTTATCACGTCAAATCCTAAAATTTGCTCTTTAAAATAAAAATAAGCCTACCTGCGCAACGGTGAAGTCCAAACCTTTTTCAACTGTTGGAGGCTTATCTTTCTATGTCAGAAAAGTGAAATTTAACAAACAGCCGTCATTTGGAAATTTGAAAATTCGCTTTTTGAGTACTACAGCACAGGTACCCTATTAAGAGGTTGAAACCGAGATATTTATTCACTCAAGGCTTATCCGAGTATCAAATATCCCTAACATTGTGAAACGGAAATTTACCACAGAAAGGAATAATAGGATTGTGGAACATGAAGCCTACTCCGGGATTATAAAAAGTCACGCCTATTATAATTACACCTTTCGGCCGTTAGAGGTATCATTTACATAGTGAATGGACTGCCTCACTGACGTGTTATGAATGTTATACATACGTGTAGACTGACTCTTCTGGTACTCGACCTTTTACGAACTTAATAGCCAATACTGTATCATGTATTGATAGTGGGACAGGTTTTTTAAATCTTGAAGAATACGCAAAGAATAGTAATTGTATACGCCTATGAATCTTACTGCTAAGACTTTCAGCTGTACGCCTATCATTTAAAACATTTTGAGAAAGGGCAGACCGCTAGGACTAAGTCTCTCTTTTGGATCGAGCCTACAATCACCCATCACTGTATTGGTCTATCTTGAGCATCCTCAACTCATTGGAATTGACCGATACGCACGTACTTTTGAATTATTAAAGATGAATGAAAGGAAATAAAATTGGTGTTTTATAAATAATGAACCTCGCTTTGTAGGAGTGTTCGCCTAATTAACGAAATAAACCTGTAGAAGTGAGAAGGATACCTGTTTCATTATTCAAACATTGCCTCGTCACATCCACCTCAATCAGGACATTGGATTTTCCGTTTAATAGAGCAAGAAAATCGATAATTTTTCCTAAATTTCAAATATTTGAAATACTTAAATTTCAAATATTTTAATTAATCATTAATATTACCTTATTTTTGAAATATAGATGAATAGCTGTGTAAAAACTATGTCTTACCTTGTTCATCCCTTATATTCCAATTTATGTGGAGTCTATTGTATTTATTTCATTTATGTTTTTTAAATAATGTATGTTTTATAAACTTGTAAATATATGATGCTGTAAAATTTGTATGTCAATGATTTTATAGTTTCTGATTATATATATAAATGCTTTAAAAATGAAAACGCGATTTCTACTTCCCTTAAAAACTCATATATATAAATTAGGTTTTAATAAAATTTCGTAACAATTTTACTTGAAAATAAAATGTTTATATAAAAGAAACTCTGTGTGTTTTTATTCTTACATATAATAATAATAAAGTATGTAAAACAAAAATAAATCCAAGTATTTAAAACAAAAATAAAAAGTATTAAACAAAAATAAAAAATTATAAAGAAAACAATAAATGTTAATAAATATATGAGTTAAATAACAGTAAAGCAAGAAAAAATATGCAGTAAAGCAGAAAAGTTAAAGCAGTAAAACATGATTAAAGCAGTAAAACATGAGTTTAAAAGCAGTAAAGACATGAGTAAAGCAGTAAGCAGTAAAACAAAAGCATACTAATCCCCTAGGTGTAGGTACCACCTCTATTTGATTTTACTGAATTTACTGCTTTTAAGGTATTTAATGGTATATGAGTTAAAGGCAGTAAAGCAGAGAGTTAAGCAGTAAAGCAGAGAGTTAAAGCAGTAAAAGCAAGAGAGTTAAAGCCGTAAAGCAGTAAAACAAAAGCTAACTAATCCCTTAGGTGTTAGTTAATAACACTCTATTGTATTACTGATTTACTGCTTTAAGGTATGTAGTATATGTTTTAATAAAAATTTCGTACAATTGTAGGTAAAAATGATGACTCATAGTATATTTTGAAAACGAAATTCTTTGAATAGTTTACAGTTGATATCACATTTTTCGTTCACGCGGGAATTTTGCTTCTGCGGACGCGGCGGGCGGGTAGGCGGAAATATTGCGCCTGGGCGGCAACGCGGCGGGCGGGAAATATTGCGCTTGCGGCGCAAGCGGCGGGCGGTTTCGCGACGGTGTTCACCTGCGGACGCGGAACTCGGACTCAGAAACGTTTGCGGTCACTGTCCCAAATGTGTAACTCTTTAGATATATAGTTCTGTCATGCCATAATGTTATAAAATACTAACTCGTAGTAGGAAGCAATTCTAGCAGAGTTGTAATGTACATCCATTCGAATCCTCAGACCTATTGACCGTAGGGGTATGACACCATGATTACGGCTATTCTAGGGGCCAGGGAGGCTAGAAAAAGCTTGAAAAGTGGCACTCAGTTGGCACTATGGGGCACTCACTTGGAACTATGTGGCACTCACTTGGCAACTCCATTGGGCACTTCACTTGGCATGCTCATTGGCACTGCACTTGCACTCACCTGGCAACTCACTCATGGCACTCAATAGAATACTCATAGAAGACTAATAGAACATCCCTAGATACTCCTTTACGGTGATTGGAGACCACCAAAGCTGTACCATCAATATAGGCACCACACAGATGGATAAGCCGCTAAAGTATGACGTCATCAAAGATGGTCATCAATGAATGCCGCGTCATAAAAAATGTGAGCCATCAAAGTTGTAGGGGACACGGTAGCTAGGTGATAGGTGTACGCTAGTGTGAAGGCTGGGTGGAGTCCCTAGGTGTAGGGCAGTGGTAGGCTATGTAAGGCTGGGTGAGTCTAGGTGTAGGTGTAGGCTAGGGTGAGGGCTGAAGTGGTAATCTAACTGGTGTAGGTGTAGGCTATGGAATAAACTAGGTGGCGGCGGTTCGGGCTTAGGTGAAGGCTAGGTGTTAGGCTGGCTGTAGGCTATGTGGATTGCTGGTGTTAGCTATATGGTAGGCTGGGTGTAGCTAGGTGTGGGCAAGAAAATTCCGCTGCAAAAAAATGACCAATGGTATCTTGGCAAGGTCAAGGCCGAAATAGCATGGTCAAACAAGGTAAAGACAGTGCAAAAAAAGTAGGGTATAGGCCCCTAAAGAAGATCAAAAATTACCGTGGGCCAAAATTGCCCATGGACGAAAAAATTAGGGGGCCCAAAATATTAGGGGGGCAATACGTACAACGGGTTCTGACGGCAACCGTTTGCGCAACCGCTTCTTCGAAGGGGTTGCAAAAATTAGGTGGCCGAATAAAAAATAGGGTTGCCCGAAAAAATTAGGGTTGCCAAAAAATTAGGGTTGCCAAAAAATTAGGGTTGCCAAAAAATTAGGGTTGCCAAAAAATTAGGGTAACCGAAAAATACCGTGGGCCAAAAATGACCCATGGAAGACCAAAGGGTTGGTCGAAAAAAGGTCAAGGCCCAAAAAGGTAAAGGCCCAAAAAGGTCAAGGTCAGGTAAAAATTTGGGCTCAAAAAAGGTCAAGCCCAAAAAGGTAAAGGTCAAAAAAGGTCAAGGGCAGGTAAAAATTGGGCTCAAAAAAGGTCAAGGGAAGGTAAAAACACCGTTGGTCATTTTGACCATCGTTGTCCGAAATGGTAGTGTTACTACTAATCTGTCTCAACCATGACGAGAGCAGTAGAAGAAAGTAAGAGAAAAGAAATTGTGAAGGAAGGAAGATAGAGGAGAAGGAAAATGAAGAAAAGGAAACAACAGCACAAACACGTAACTATATGCTTTTTTTTCATGAGTCCGGTGTACAGGAATGACCTACAACACACAAGAATGCGGCTATAGCCTATGCGTAATTCCCACTATATTTCCGTGTATGTTACATACAAATACCCCAATCCGGGGGATAGGGTTTGTTTCCTGTGTATATAATATATAATGAATAATAATAATAATAAATAATAATAATATAATAATAAAACATAATGAATAATAATAATAATAATAATAATAATAATAATAATAATAATAATAATAATAATAATAATAATAATAATAATAATAATAATAATAATAATAATAATAATAATAAAGGCGTTTTCGTTTTTGCACTTTTGCTAATACGAAATTAGGAAAATGCTAAATTTTGCGTTCGTTATGTCATTTTAAGCTCGACTACGCTTTAATGCTATACCAGAATGTTAGGAATTTTTCCTATTAGTTTCTGCAAATATATGAGTGCTCTTTTACGTACTTCCTCGAATTTTAGAAAAATTGCTAACGAAAAATAATGTTAAGCAAACCAAGATGGCGGAGATTAGGCGTCGTTATTTGATGAATGTGTCATTCATGAAATTAAAGCTTTAAATCTAATTTTCTTCCCAAATCGATAAACTCCATCACTAATAGTTGATCAATTATTTGTAATAGAAATCATTTTTCTTTTTTTATTTGTTTTTATTTCCAAACCTACGTGCTCCATCGAACAGCTGATCAAAAATATTTATAAACAATCGTTCGATTATGCCCGAAATTCGTGCTAAAACTGGATTAGCATTTCTTATCGAGCATTAGCACAAATTACATAAACGAAAACGCCTTAAATAAGTTATAATAATAATAATGAAATAATTAATAATAATAATAATAATAATGAAATTAATGAATTAAATAATAATAATAATGAAATAATAATAATATAATAATAATAATATAATAATAATAATAATAATAATAATAATAATAATAATAATAATAATAATAATAATAAAAATAATAATAATAATAATAATAATAATAAAATAATAATAATAATAATAATAATAATACATCAATAATGAATTAATAAAATTCCGCTATAGCAGTATCGGCGAAAAATTGATCGTCTTGGAAGATTTGGCGTGGAACTTGAGATCTGAAAATCTCAGCTAATAGACTTAAGATGAGTATCCTGCCTACCTACGTAAGCCTCCTTGTTCACTCCTAAGGTAATCAAATGTGTTTTCTGGGATGGTAGAGTTTATGAGGTTGCAAGTAAATCACGGCGTCATCACAACACCATATATTTGTTAAGAAAAAACAATTCCAAAAGTTGTGGCTAATGCTGAGCCTATAGCCGAAACCCTAAGATCCACATAGACTGGTAATAAATGTTTTACCATAAAAATGGTAAATTCAGCGTCTGAATAACATAAAATTGTAAAAAAAAAAGCAAGACGATATCAGCGGCGTGCGTTACAAAAGCTGTTGCTATGCATCATAATTAAACAAAAGAATTCCGACAAGCGCACTCTTCCGTTGCGTTGAAATTACGCTGCAATTATTGTAAATTACCTTGCAAATACCTGCCGTTTGATTACTTTCACAGGAGCGTACGGCTATAATATATAACTACAGCCTTCAGCCATATAGAAAGCCATCAGCCATGCGACTCAAGCTACGGGCGGCCATGAAACACTATCAAATTGTTAATAATTGGATAAACTATCTATTATCGTAAAAGTAAAGCCGTTTTCGATTTTGCATTTGTGCTTACGCTCTATAAAAAAATGCTAATCCAGTTTTAGCACGAATTTCGGGCATAATCGAACGTTTGTTTACAAAAATTTTTGATCAGTGTTTTGATGGAGCACGTGGTTTTGGAATAAACCGAAATAAAAAAATTAACAAATGGTTTTTATTACAAATAATTGATCAACCATTGTGATGGAGTTTTTCTATTTAGAATAAATTAGATTAAAGCTAATTTCATGATGAAGAACATTCATCAAAATCAAACGAACCTACTACGCCGCCAGTCTTGTTTGTTTTAACATTGTTCATTAAGTATTTCCTTAAATTCGGTA
>JABUQX010079641.1:25000-27500 GCA_015478945.1 Trachelipus rathkii
TTTCCCCAAGTTCATAACGGTTGCCATTATGAAAATATAGCACATTTTCTAAACTTACCAGTTTTACCCACCGAAACCAGTTTTCCCCCATTTGACGGTATATATATATATATATATATAGCGTATATATATATATATATATATATATATATATATATATATATATATATATATATATATATATATATATATATATATATATATATATATATATATATATATATATATATATATATATATTACTTTTGTCTTACGCCTGTCAGCTGAGACAGCATCGATTTCCACGCAGTCCTTTCCAGAAGTTTACCATCCTCCATCAGCTGGCGCATCGCGGGCAGTCCATGTCTTCTCAGTGCTCTCTCCACGCAATCTTTCCATCTTCCCCTCGGTCTTCCTCTCGGCCTTACTCCCTCCACTCTCCACCACCACCTTCTACTCGCGACTCGTTCTCCCGGCATCCTTACTATATGCCCCCACCATCTCAGTCTCGCCGAATCTATCCTGTTCAACACAGGCACCACACCAACTCTCTCTCTAACCCATTCGTTTCTCACTCTATCTCTCCTCGTCTTTCCCACTATCGTCCTCAACACCTTCATTTCAGCAGCTTCGATCCTTTTTTCCTCTCTTGTTGTAATGCTCCATGTTTCTGCTCCATATGTCAATGTGGGTACCAGTATGCTATCAAATATAATCTTCTTCACTTTTATATCCATCACCCGATCCTTCATAATTGGATATAACGCTCTCATTGTTCTTCCGTATTTTTCCATTCTTGCCTCCACTTCCTGTACACATCCTCCTTTGCTTGTAAATACGCCACCCAGGTAAACAAACTGATCCACATTTCTCAATCTTTCATCATCAATGACGATCTCCACTTCTCCCTCATCCTCTCTACCCACTCTCATTATCACTGTCTTTTCTGTATTCATCTCTAAACCAATCTCCTTCAAATTTCTGTCAAAACTTTCCATAAGTCCTCTCAATACTCCCTCCTCCCAACTCCAACATGCCAAATCATCCGCATACACCATTATATCACCATCCAGATTCGGAAATTCCTCTTTAACCTTTCTGATTACTACATCTAAGTAAGCTATAAAGAGTAAGGGAGACAGGACACTACCCTGTCTGACTCCCGTCCCCACCTCAAACCATTTCTCATTTTTACATCCTGTTCTCACTTTACACTCACAAACGCTATACAAGCTTTTTATTGCTCTCCTCAGTCTTTCCTCCACTCCGTACACTTCCCCCAACATCCTCCAAAGTCTGGCTCTGGGTACCGAGTCAAATGCCTTTCTTAGGTCCAAGAAGGCTATATATGCTGTTTTATTAAATTCCCAGCTCTTCTCCAACACTATTCTTAAAGCAAACAACAGATCCGAAGTACTCCTGCCCTTCCTGTACCCATATTGTTCCTCTCCCAACTGTATCTCTATCACTCCTCTTAATCTTCTTTCTAAAATCCTTTCGTACACTTTCGCTATATGGTCCAATAAAGCTATTCCTCTATAGTTTCCACAATCTCCAGTATCACCTTTTCCCTTATAAATGGGCAAAACAACTATTCTCCCCCATCTACCGGGAACTACACCCTCCATCCAGCATTTATTAAAAAGTTCCACTATTTTCTTCTTCAATTCTTCTCCTCCTTCCCTTATCAACTCTATCGCAATTCCATCTTCGCCCGGCGCTTTTCCTTTCTTCATTTTTGACAAAGCTTCCTCATATTCTCCCATCGTTATCGGATTCACCCCTTCCATCTCCTCTCCCACATATTGCTCCTCTTCCACATTCCTCCTCTTATATATATATATATATATATATATATATATATATATATATATATATATATATATATATATATATATATATATATATATATATATATATATATATATATATATATATATATATATATATATATATATATATATATATTTAAATACTTGAGTTAATCCTTGTAAAACGTTTTCTTTATCTAAAACGTTTTCTATAGTTGATTCCATGATTAACTGTAATATTTAAAGTCACTCTAAATTCACAGACACCATCTCCGCCATTCGATTTGGGCATGAACTGCCGCCATTTTTAATGGGTTAAAAGCGTTATTTAATAGCGGTTATTCTTACCTTTTTCGTTTTAATTTTGCATAATCTTTTATATTTATTATGTAATAATTTCATTTATTTGACCAACTTTCGCAAAAAAATAAGAGAATTTTATCGTAACATTATGAAATTTGCAAAAATAGATCGTTTCTATAATGTTAACTCGTGCTGAGCACGAGTAGCACGAGTGCAGGAGTCGCCTCTGATATATATATATATATATATATATATATATATATATATATATATATATATATATATATATATATATATATATATATATATATATATATATATATATATATATATATATAAATATATATATATATATCTATAGTATATATATATATATATATATATATATATATATATATATATATATA